>CM029598.1:40738278-40923745 GCA_017311375.1 Mytilus coruscus
ACAGAGTCACGTAAAATGGATATCACACAAAACAGACTTAACAGTAAAAGTAATATTTATAAATAAACTAATAGTGTGGTTCAAATTATGACGGGATACATAAGTACAGAGTCATGTCAAATGTATATCACAAAAAACAGACTTAGCAGTAAAAGTAATATTAAAAAATGAAATAATTTTGTCGTTCAAGGTATGACGGGATACATAAGCACAGAGTCACGTCAAATGGATATATCAAAAAACTGGACTTAACAGTAAAAGTAATATTAATTAAGACAAATAAAAGAATACTATAACACGTTATTAAGATGATAAACAACGTCACTACGCAAAATCTATACTTCAAGACCATCGTGTATTATTTGTGAGGTTGATACGGAATATTTATCAACATGTTCTTGGTACCTTACGATGAACTTTTTAGAAAAGGACAAGACGTTCTTTGACATACCCCTGGTTCATCAACTTTCTGCTCAGACACTGGTGACGTTTTACAAAGTCTGAGTAGGAGCTGCAAGCTCTTGAATACCGAATAAGTTGGGAAATGTATATCCCATATGCAGGTGAAGTTGGTATATTGCTACTAAGGTGGGGGAAATTGATAATTTCAAAATTAAAATCGTCTCGTTTGTCATAGATTCTGGTACTGAGATGACTGTGTATGTCAAATTGAGGTATAAGTCTAAAATGAGGCGGAGGAAGCCGTGTCTGTTGTTTTTTTAATTTCTAGTTCTGGGGATATATTAATGGAACCCAATCAGAATAGTTCGGATTGTTAATGGAAAGAATATCATCAATATATCTGAAAGTGAAATTAAATAACCTGGCTTTTTCATCTTCTTGTTTTTGACAAGTGTCTGAAGGAACTCCGATTCATATGAAAATAAGAAGTGGTCGGCAAGGAGAGGCGCACAGTTCGTTCCCATAGGAATGCCGACAATTTGTTGAAAAGTCTACCTCCAAATTCAACAAATATGTTGTCAATAAGGAACCCAGCATACTGATCACTTGTTCCTCTGTGTAGCATGTTTTACCCTTTGTTCGCTATTAACAAAATATGCCTTATGGTATCCCAAAGTAATAAATTTATAGCGTATGCTACCATTTTTATGATGAAAAGCATTGTGGATTATTTCTTTTAGACGGTTTTCAATTTCACATGGGGAATGGTGGTATACAAGGTAGAAAATCAAAAGTTTTGATAGAACTAATTTCAGAAAAGACCGAGATTTAAAATTATCCAGAAGTTCTTTAGAGTTTTAAGAATCCACATATGGTTAATACCACTACGCGAGTAAACCGTTTCACAGTATTTCTGAAGACCCTCTTTCACCGCGGACAGAATTTTTGTCAATCTAATGGGCAATTCCTTCGTAGAACATGCAGATGAGCCGGCAATGTAATGTTTGTACGGAATTTTGTGAATCTTAAATATCCAATACAAACAAGGTAAGTCCTCTGATTTACTGTTCAATTAAATGCTCATTGAAGCCACGAAGGACTTATGATTCGCCAAAATGTCATCCCTGTCAAATGATATGTTTTCGTATGTGGGATTACCTGACTGCTCATTTATTCCCAATTCTTTTACAAGACACTCGTAGTAATACGATTTACATACAAAGACAATATTATTTGAAGCTTTGTCCGCAGGAACAACAACATACTTATCTTGAAGAGATAATAGACATTTCACTGCCTCTTTGTCTCTGAAAACGGACTTTGGTCGATCATTCACACAGTTTTTTAACTTATGAATGCGACGTTTTATCAGAGACCTGATTGTTTTGACCCATTCTGACAAAGTGTCCAGTTGAACTTCTTCTCGTTTAGCCCATGCTCTGGCGTAGTCCTCAATGGAATCCATAATTATTTTGAAGTTATGGTTCCAATTGATGTGTTGGGGTTCTCTAAACTTAGGACCATGAGAAATCACCTTTCGGAGATTTTCATGTTGAATTATGTTTAGATCCCCAGTAATAACATGGCCGGAGGGGCTGTAATTGTAAGGTGAGTGGGAACAGTCACATGTCAGAGGTTTTTTTAGGTATTGTTCTAAATCAAGGTCCTGCAATGCTTGTTTATAGTTAAATATTTTGGGTGCAATGGTTTTGGTGTAACTGTAGGATACAATAGGAACAGACTGATTTTGAAAATAAATAGGAATTTTAGATGTTACCTCCTTGTGATGTAGAACGTTGCTGATGTTGATTGCATCAATTCCTCTATTGGTAAAGTAAACAGGAAGGAATTTCCTCTTTTCCTCATGTAAAGGTTCCGATCTTACTGGTTTAAAAAGACGGAAAAGAGCTATATCACAAATTATACTGACAAGTCTGTATATTGGAGAAAATGTATTAATGCATCCTTTGTCAAGTGCATAATCTCTCAAACATTTTAGAAAATTAACAGGCAGTGAAAAAAGAATAGTTCTAATGTAATGTAACCCTAGTGGATGATGAAGATGAGAAAGAAGGTCATCAAAGCTCCCAGAGGCCGATCTAGATTTGGAAGACTTTTTTACATTAGGCCGATGGTAACGTTTTTGCCCATGACTACGTTGGTTTCGTAAGGTAGTATTAAATAAACTCATTACATTAACATCACTGCAGGCTGGACTTGACAAATTTCCTACTCCTTTGACATTATCATTGCAACCATATGGCATTGCAGTACCTAGTTCCCTTATCCAGAAATTTTTCTATCTTTTCGGAAAGGAGTACTAAGTACAGGGCTATTTGTGTGGTGATAAATTTTCTCGATGATGCGTACTTTCATAGATAAAGAAGGATCATGGTCCGGTTGATTAAAATGGTTATAAAGAACCCTGAATTGCGGATCTTTATTATCAGACCGGTGTTGATTCATCCTTTTACGCAAAGTTTGTCGAGTTTCACCGACATAAAGTAGTCCACACAAAGTACATTCAATTCCGTACACGACATTGTCCGTGGAACAGTCCAGAGGCTCGAAAGATTTAGTATAGTACGTTTTTCCTGTCAAATTACTGGTAAAATCAGGAGTCGTGATTAACATATTACATGTCTTACACGTGCTCCTTTTCCTTTTTGTGTTTACAAGAAGAAATGATAGGTGTTGATTCACTTGTAGCAGGTGTATTCAAACAGTCGAAAATATTAACGCAACATGGCTTTAATTTATGACAAGTATCTGAATTTTAAAGTAGTAATTACCTTCTGGCTGAACGTACATCAAATCAGGGTATCCCGGAGGATATTCCGTGGAACACACAAATCAAATGCTACAGTGTTCCGTGCAGCAAAAGAGGACCTTGGTAACCCAAGCGACGTCCCAGCCGGTTTGTTCTTTGTATTATTTGTTTTCATCATGCATAAAGCTATCAAGTTAATGATGCCCTCGGGGAATAATCCAACAGCAGTAAAGTTTCTTCTAGGGAGAAACTTTCGACTTGGTTGTAGTAAAAAGTTAAATCACAAAAATACTGAAATCCGAGGAAAATTCAAAATGGAAAGTCCCTAATTAAATGGCAAAATCAAAAGTTCAAACACATCAAACGAATGGATAACAACTGTCATATTCCTGACTTGGTACAGGCATTTTCTTATGTAGAAAATGGTGGATTGAACCTGGTTTTATGGCTAGCCAAACCTCTCACTTGTATGACAGTCGTATCAAATTCCATTATATTGACAACGATGCGTGAACAAAACAAACAGACACAATTGGTAAAATGTCAAAATAGGGTTACAGCAGTCAACATTGTGTTATCATCTTAATTACTATAAAACAAACAAATGTTACGAAGAAGCACAAACAGGGGCATACATCAAATTTAACATCCTCATTATGCTTATATCATACGAGTTTATATATCTATGTTAAATCCACCTATAAAGGATGGAAGGTTTTAAGTACTGGCGTAAAATCGCGCGTTTGAAATTCGCACAGGTAGACATAAAATAATTTTGTCGTTCAAGGTATAAAGAGAAACATAAATACAGAGTCACGTAAAATGGATATAAGATTTATTTTTCGTGTAGCACTTGATCACGAGAAAAACAACTTAGCATCATGGAATTGCACTGTAACTATAAAAACAAAGCTTATGCAGTTGAAAAGCGCAAATCTCGAATGAAAGAAAATAAATGATTTTAAGGGATCTGGTGAGCAACTCAACGACACAATACGGACATCTACATTTTAGCATACAAGTCGTCACAAATAAACATCTTAATTAAATGGCAAGCTTAAAATCGAGAGGAGATACTTATGGAGCAAAATAACAATGTTCATAACATATTACATAGGAAACTAAAGATTGATGGATAAGAAGCATATAACACAGGTTATACGGTAGGACAAAAGGTGTTAATGAATTTAAAATCTAACAACGATCTGTCTTTCATACAATGTGTTTAAATGAATAATAACAATAAGATATAATACAAGACATTTAATCAGTGAAGAAGTCATGATTGCGGTCTTGCGCAAGAGCATTTGATCAATTCAATGTAATTTTTAGATCTAAGATGTTTTTGGAACTTAGATGAAGACGCAGCATTGATAGTAATATCTTAGATTTAGTGTATAATATTTTGTTAGCCTCTTTCATTTGACAGCAAATAATCAAAGGTAGAGGATGTCTTAAGTAACAAAAAGATAGAATGTACAATATTTTCCAAACATTTAGTTTATATCATTACTATTTTCAAAAATATAATCAAAAGTATGGACCAAAGAACTTTTCAATAAAATTGTGAAATTTTGTAAAGACAACTAGAAAACAAATTTGGTTATTAGAAAGAAATATAAACGACCAATTTTAAAATAAATCATGAGAAAATAGCTAGGTATAAAGTGCCTTCAGAAAATGAAATGAGACTTAAGACCAATAGGTAAATTTTACTTAACATTTCTTTATTAAATTATATTGTCTGAGTTTTCCTTCTTTAAAGATATTAATCAAATAAAACTTATTGTCTGTTTGAAATAATAAGATAAACACATACACTCAGTCAGATTAAATGTCTTACAAATGCATTTACGTCTAAAAAAGAGCAATCTTTTAAAAATTTACATTAACTGTAAAAATTGGAATACTGATTAAATAACAATGTCTGTGAAATCAGGAAGCTTGAAGCCAAAAAGCAAAAAAAAAAAAAAAAAAAAAAATGAGAAAACCAACGGTCTAACTTATGAGCAAAACAACTATCGAAATAAGCTAAGATAAGCAGTAACGATCAGTTACAAAAAAAAAAAAAAAAAAAAAAAAAAAAATAATAAAATCAGGGTCCTGACTTTGGACGGGCAGACAACGAACAAGGTGGGGTTAAACATGGGGCGGGCTCCCAACTCTCTCCTCACTAAGACAGCGGTGTAACAGCACAACATAAGAACTAACTATAACAATAAATTGAAAATAACGGATCAGAGTATTCGCAGTTACGGAAACCTAGTTAAAGCCAATAAAACTAATAAAAGACATGTATCCAAGACTGGACATCAGTCAGTACGCATCCTATGGATATAGACAAGTTTATTTTCCAGAATTAATTCATCTGTTGTTATTTGATCAAAACATTTTTAGCAAAGTAATTCGGATTAGGTTTTATAAAAGTGACAACATTCATTAACTTTAATCGTTTATGTTAATGTCATGATTAAAGATGATATAAATATCAGTCAGGGATCAGACAGATTGATAACAATTTCTAAATGACTGATATAACGGTCATGTGTATATTAAATGTTTGTATTGCGAACGGTCACGAGTTTATCTAATAATACATGGTGGTAATGTGTGTATATATGTATATATATGTTGTAGCTACTGAGTGTATTGTTAGTCATGAAATTATCGCTTATTTATATCTGTATGAAAGAAAACTTCTGAAATGCGAGGTCTTAGACGTTTACCTCAGATTCTTCTTCAATATGCTATGATATGTTAAAAACCACGAATGGCAAGAGAATAATTCATCAATGTTCGCTTTCATGAAGATTTGCATTTATCCAATATTCTTTTAAATCATACCTGAAAATGTCCAGAAAATAACAAAACAAAGCATGTGTTATTTAGAAATGTCGAGAGCAACTAACCTATTTGAATAGTTGAAATGAAAAATAATTAAGTAGCAGCATACGAGTATTGAATCAAACAAAATAATTCTTTTTATTTATCTAGTTAACTTATATTAGCATGAATTCAAATGGAACACAGCACAAGATTAAACGATTTACAATAGATTGGAATATGTTAAACTGATGTGTTTTTTAAATTTGTATTTTGATCTATTATAGTTTCACCACGAGCGTTCATATGTCAATCAAGTGACCGTACTATTGTACTATTGTCTGGTACTAGTAGCTACGAAAATGCATTACAAATCGTACCGTAAGTGTTTGATATTTTTCAAGTTGAAATACTTTTTTAAATTGTAATGAAACACATTTTTTAAGTGCTTGGAACGGCTTTTATTCAGAATAATTCAGTTATCAATTATAAAAGATCTTGTCATTGACTTCAGGTATGCGACAGTAAAACAAATTTTACAAATGGATCCTGTCTTTTTGAATTTTTCAGTAATAGATGATGAGGAGGCTGGTTTGTGTAATAACGCTGTTGTTGGTAAGATTATAACACAATGTTGACTGCTGTACCCCAATTTTTGACATTTTACCTATTACGTCTGTTTGTTTTGCTCACATGTTGTTGTCAATATAATGGAATTATATGCGACTGTCATACAAGTGAGACGTTTAGCTAGCTCTAAAACCAAGTATAATCCACCATTTTCTACATAAAGAAATGTCTGTACCAAGTCTGAAATATGACAGTTGTTTTCCATTCGTTTGATGTGTCTGAGCTTTTTATTTTGCCATTTGATAAAGGACTATCCTTTTTGAATTTTCCTTGGTGTTCGGTATTTTTGTTACTTTACTTTTTAAATGACTATCGCATTTTAAGAGTAAGGTGAAACAAATACATAACTTATAAATCGATTTACTTATCTGTATAACATATTGATATTTTGGTTCTCCCTATCTATGTTGATCTCTTTAGAGGTTACTATGTTGTTATTTCACATTCAAGGTTACTAACATATGTTTTAACTATTGCATTATGTTAACTTTCTGTTTCAGTTTGAAATATAGAATGACTATCTACTGTTTGAGATGCATGAAATATAGAAAAATTATAGAGACATAGATTTTTGTAGTCAGAGACAGAAACGGGACTCGACATCAGACAACTGTTGGCTTTTGTAGAATATGTTGGTCGGAAAAACGACAGTTTATTAACTGAATTTCGTATTATATTCCACCTATTTGCAAGATACCTGATTTGATGGGAATCTAATTAATATGACAGTCTAACGAAATAGAAACTTTGAAATTCTTCTTACTTATGAACAAATGATGGTACCTGGTCTTAATTACCGCAAACATTGTCAAAATCTCAACTTTTAACTTTTAAAAATCTATCATATTGATTTTTTTTGGTGATTATTTATCATTTATATCGGAATAATATGTATAATATATATTAATTGTGAACAATCTGCAACACAATGTACATATATGTCACATTGTAAGCTAATTTAATTTTGTACTGAAAAGAAAACAAATATTCAAAGCGGGATTAATAACGGAAATAAAAGTTTCTCATGATTTGTTTTCTGATACAAAATACAATTAGAGAAGTTATATTAGTCATATTTAGATTGACAGAAAGTCTTAATTTTAAGAAATTATTAATAATTCAGTTTTAATTTTTTGTTGCAATGTAAGATTGTTAATTCATATTAGATAATCACTTAAGAGATTGTTTTCATGTGAACATTTTTTCTACCACATAAATACATATAACTTGAGCTGTATTTTATGTGTAATACCACCAAATCATAGTACGTCACATCCGGTTGCATACGAAAATAGGTCGAAAAAAAAAATATTCCCTTGAATTTGACAGTTGTAGGTAATTGATCTTACATTTCATTGCAGTAAAACATTTCTAGGTCATAAACATATATCTTGGGTATTTCAAAGCACCATTACTTTTTTATTTTGGGTTTCTATAGAATGTTTTGGAAACTTGAGGTTACATGGTTACTAAAGCTTGTACACAGTTTAAAAAAGGGGAAACATTTGATTGGTTAACTTCCAGTGATGGTTATTTTCTTATATGCAATGAAATGTTATGTGAAATTTTTTCTACAGTACTGGACAGGATAAAACTTTACTCATGCCAAGTATTTCTTTATTTGAAACAAAGATAAATTCTGCACAATTTTTTGAAAAGTACAAATTCAACAAAGACTTATAGTGGAAAATCAATGGTGGTATTACACCTTTAGTAAAATCCGTTTAGTCCTTAATGCTCTTTAACTTGTACTTTATTTGGCCTTTTCATTTATTTTTTTTTATTTGAGCGTTACTGATGAGACTTTTGTAGTTGAAACGAGCGTTCGACGAAAAAAATTATATTCTTGGTATCGTTGATGAGGTTTTTTTCAAGTGAACAAAGATAACAAATGTGTTGGATTATAGCTGTAGGGGGTATTCATATAAGAATCAGGTTCTGCATGTTCAACAACATTGAGTAGAAACATTTTCAGTATAGTATTATGGACAATCTTTCTAAAATAAACAAAATAAGGTCATGCTGTTTAAATTAAATGTTCTCTCCATTTTCTTATTTTGCTTTCAGCAATGAGGCTGCTTCACATATGACATATATGAAATTGACTATATTTATTCATTAATATATTGATAATAATAAGGCGGGGTCATGAATTCTATTTATCGTTTTGACAAAACGGCACCGAATATGCAGTCTTTCATATAAGATGTGTGTTCAGAAAGTCGTTTATACAAACACTTGTACCAGCATTAATACCCGACACGGACTAAAAGGGAGTGTATCAAAATATCGAAATATTGTAGATTAAAATTGCCCTGATTACAATTTCAATTTGCGAAAAACCGGTTTCAAATACATTGAATATATATCCAAGATGTGTGAGAGAAATTAGGGCGTTGAAATGGTTGATTCATATATTAATTTTGTTTTGTTTAAATCCGGTACCTCTTTTGCATGTTTTGTTTAGTTTTTCTTTTCCCTTTTTATACATATTTTCTTAATATGTATCTATTTTGTTTTTGTTTTTTTCCGTTAATCAAAATTATGTACAAGTGGCTTTTACGTCGTTACTAAAAGGCGGAATTTTCTAATCAGGCTTTACAAAGTTCAAACTTTCAGGGACAACTTCAATCATTTGAGGAAGGGGTGAGCAACTGTGACATCAGGTACCTCAACCTTATCATATACAGTCGAATCTCGTTATATTGAATCGAAGGGACCGGGCAAAAGTATTCGATTCATCCGAGCTTCGACTCAACCGAGATCGAGTGTGTCGTCATAAATTTTGACTGCATGAAATACGGTATGCGATTTGTGTAAACTAGGTATTTTGAACAGTGTGTATGTATTGTGAATATATTGTTTACACAAATAATAGATCTCTGGCTTTACCATGACATTTAATGGAGAGAAAAATTAATTTGACAAATATCGGATGCATTTACGACTGTGGTTTTAATCTTTATCTTTAACTCATACTCAGACATCTTGTATATTTCAAATACATGTGAGTAATCAATCAACCTTATTTTATTAAAATTTCCCGCTCTTATCATATATAATAAAACTTGAAATAGCTACATTAAGCAGTAAGTGTCCCTACTCTTCGAAGGACAAAACATACAACAACGAATATTTACAGAGAATAAAGGCAACAATCTCATTGAGTGCATTAAATTGTTGCTGAAAACTAAACTCAATTAATATGCTATGAATAGCATGCATAGTCTATTACAATTATAGGCCTATTTCAAAATCTGGCAAAATCTGCAAGTTTGTAAGATTTCTCAACTTTTGAATATTTACCTATAAGGTTAAAATACAAATCTATGATTCGATACAAAAGTTGCTGTTTTGAGATATTTTTGTTCTTGTTTGATGGTGGTGGTGGTGTAATTTGATGCCGCAGAGGCGCATGTTTTCTTATCTACATAAGACTTATCATTGCCTAATCAAAACAGTTGGACTGCCTTCTCAAGTGCAAAGTTGAGGTGCATTAAAAACCAAAATTTCCGAAAGGTTGGAGGCAATATATGCCTTGGGGTAGGACAACGTTTGTATTTCGAACGATTCAACATTTTATAAACAGTAAAAATAGTAAATTGCAAGACATTGATGTCCTTTTACAGGACAATATGTACATGTACTTATCTAATTTTCAAAAAGAACATTTTTGAACAAGGGATATTTCGCTAAAATTGCTTTTGAATATCTTCTCAACACAAAACTGTTTTACAATGAATACAATATGAGCAAGCTTTGTTCAGTTTCGACGTTTGTTGAAAAAGTATCGCACCATATATATTTTTATGTTTGTATCACAAAATGCTTTACAATTTCCTTTTTACTATTTTAATTTCTCCTTTTTCAATTGTTTACCAGAAAGTTTTGAGCATCGAGCAATTCTAATTTACCGACAAGACAGGTAGAAATGGAAAAATCATTTCAATGAATAAAAGTTTATAACGTATATAAAATAAAGATTATTAAATGCAAGGTTGATCCAGTATCGAAGATGCAAACAATCTTCCTGGTGGGACCAACATTATAATTAATCAATCTACCTTATTGATAAAACTGCAGGGTTGTTAAAGTATACATATATTCTAAATTCCCGTTCATACGACGTCCGTCATTTCTATCAGCCACCGTGTCCTCATTCAAATACATGAAGTGTCAGTACTCTGTGTAAATATGTTTTCATTAATTATTTTCATCATTGCCATCATAGATATCTATTTAGATAAAGTAAACGAAAATACACTTTGAATACATTAAAATAGCATGTGATCTTTTTTATATAATTTACATTTTCGCATAAAAACTATTTATAGCAAACACAAAATATTCATTTACACATTATTATGTATGATGCAGTTTATTACAAACACAGGCTTCATTTCATTTTTGCTTATCTGAATTTGCTTTCCATGGCTGACTGAACGTTTTGCTTAAAGATGCAGCAATACCAGAAACTTACACACTGATGTAACACATTGTAACAGTATGTTAATGTTTATGCATTATGCATGTTACAATTTTATCACAAAATGGTACTGCTAACCCCCCTTCCATCCCCTCCCAACAATCACCAAAACTTCACTTTTTAAGCAGATCTTTTTTCACTTCCTTTCAATGGCTACCCTAACGTTTTGTTTAATTTATTAAGCTACAAATACAGAATGTTTTACTTTGTATTTACAATGGAATAGCCATTACCTCTTTGACATACGACACTGTTGTCGAGAGAAAATTCACGACTTTTCACTACTACAGACAATTTCATTAAGGTAGTCATGCCTGGTCTCTTCTTCTATTTACGAAAACGAAAATAAGATATAAATGGGTCAAAGACCATTTCTATCAGTTTGACACGGGACAAAAAGATAAAATCGAAAACTATTTTTAAACGATGATAATTTGTTTATATATAAGAATGGTGACACTTAGTGGTAATTTAAACATTTTTATTTCTGTCATTGTGTCATCGTGGAATTTTTGAAAATTTCCAGTTCGTTTCATTAGTTTATGCGTTTAAAAATCCCCGTTTATCAAATGTGTGTTTATTTTGGTGGACTGTATCCAGTGGTATTAATTATTCAAGACGTTCTGATTTAACTATATGTACATGCATAAAACAAGATGAGAGACGAACCGCTAAATAAAAGGTTGAAGGTTGAATCAGTTTCAATATTAATGAGATTACTTAGAGATTTTGGGAAAAACACATTGCCATTACTGAGTCGAAAAGTACCATTCATACAAAAACAGTTTGTAGCCGCCACAATTGTTTCCTTGAGAGAAATCGTTAATGAAGACTTCCAAGTCATTGTCGACCCAAGGAATCAAGTGGAGCAATTATTGGCCAGAAAAGATACCGATATACGCATGTATGAAAATTATAGTTTGTATTTCAATAGAATTGCTGTATTGTTGAACCTTCAGCAACCAAACATGCATGGCGAAGCAAGATTACTTGATCCGATGGGAAACATTAAAAAAGATACGGGTTTGATTTCTTATAACGAATATCATTATACAAACGATATAAAGTTTCTGGAAAGAATGAAGTATCAATTCCATCAATCATGTGGACGCAATACAGAGTACATTATTTGTATATTTTCACATCATGTGCCTTGCACACTAAAAACACATCAGTGTGCACGACTGATTGATGAATTTTCAAAGCGTACAAACGAACTTCTTATCATATCATATGAAGATGTATTTTATGATACGGATGAAGATGAGGCCTGGAAAATTTTGTCGCATAATAGTAACATCTTTTGTCTTCATCCATTATATGTTTGTCCTCCTAAGAAGTCAGACAAAAACATTGAAACTTATCTATTACCATGGGACGAAGAGGAAGAACCAGTTTGTAGAAGGATTTCTAGAAGACTAATGAGAGGTATTTCTAATAAGCGTTATAGGACAGAGAAGAAAAAAAGAAAATCGTTTTGTCGACATTCTGAAGTTCTAGAATTCTATGTACATGAGGAAATATAACGGAGATGTCAATGTTGAATTTAACTGGTTTGATACTATTTCTTTAATAATAATTGATTGTATTACAGGTTATTTAAAAAAAAAAAAAAAAAAAACAAACAAACAAACTAATTTTTGTATAGTCTAGCGCTAACTGCATAAGATTGTAAACACTAGTATTTCATTAGTTTTCTTAAATTTAAATTTATGGGGGAATTGTACAAATTGTCATTATGTCAATATATTTCTTTGCCTATTTTCCAGAAATCTACTTTCATTTTCAATATTAAACACAGTATTTATGTATATAATGAAAATTGGTATGTCAATAGTTAATGAGTGATATTGTATATTAACAACTTCAAATTCAATGAACTATTGTAATTTTGAAAAAATACAGCGAAGCAAATAAATAATCAAATAGTCAAAGTGTTAGCAGTATTGCAACAGCATATTGTTTTCTCATTCTGGAGACAGTTATATGATGATTGATTGATTCAAAAGACCAGACTACGATTGTGAACACTCCATAGTTCCTAAATTCCTTTATTTTTCACCGTTACATATACATAACGCTTATGTTCACTATTGTTGTTATACTAATTAATAAGAGACTTCCTAGAAATATATTTTCGTTTGTATATTTTGCTGTTATTTCCTTGTCAATAAATTTATTCGATGCATTTAAAACCAAAATTCGAACACAAATTATCAATTTTACTATTTTATCAACACAATTTTGTTACAAACCTCTGATGATGTACGGAGACGAAGAGGGATCTGAAGTACTTCTCTATTGATACTAATATTCTGTTTTCATATTACATATTTCACATTATAAATGCAATTCTACAAATACCATCAATACTGAACTATCGTGCAGTAAATTTGTCAAAGGAGACAAAAACGTGAGAATTAAGGGACACTTACAATAAAATATTTGTAGATTTAAAAGCTTGAAATTGATACAGCTCTCCCTTTAAACAACTATCTTTATATAAGAGTCTTCATCAATATAAAAACTATGCATTTTTAGTAGGTTGTGGATATTTTCTGTAATAGACAAAATGAAGAAGTATAAAATAAATTTTTTCAAAAATCTCCATGGGGCCACGGAAAATGGTATATACTACTGAAATAATTTTTTTCATTTTTAGTATATAAAAGTGTTTTTAGATGAGTAGGAACAAAATGTTTAATTCCCTTTTATCAATCCAGATATTTTAGATCCGAAATAGGTAAATTTTGACTGAATATGTCTGTTTATAAATAATACAATTGTACTACATTCTCTCTAAGGTTAAGCGTGTTGTATTCAAACATTTGAGGTCTTGGTCGTACAAGAAAATTATTCCAAAAAGCACTGTCTCGAGCACGCAAATTCATATCATAAAAAATAGGATTATATATATTTATCGTTTTTTGAATTCACCGGTACATTTTATATGTAAACATATTGGATACAATTATCTAGATATAAGATATGTAACGGAAAGGACCTATCTGTTACAATTGATAAACAAAACGTGAGTTATATCATAATGATTAGACATACTGATTTGAATTTGCACACCATTTGAGGCATCATGTGTGCTTTTCAAACACATATTATCTTTTCATAATGAATAGGGAAACAAATTTAAGAATCGATATACATCTTAGGTTTTACAAACAATAAACTCTCTTCATTATGACCATTTCTCTATGAACAAAACAACATTTTTGTTGTTTTGCTTTGAAACCTGTTCACCTAAATTTCTTTTTGGCTGTCTGAAATGTAGCTTCATGAAATTTTACATAGAGAATTGACATATGTTTACGATGGCAATTGTTTTTCTGATAAAATTGTTTGTAGAAACTCTTTTACATTAAAGCAATACGATACAGAATATTCGTGCCGTCGTTTATAATATTCTTATTCACAGTGATTGGTGTAGTTAAGGTATACAATTCCGAAACATAATATAAGATGCAAGATGGATTCAGGGTCGATGAAGCAAATGACTCTCCTATAGGGAACAAATTGCTTTATGAGATCCATTACATTGTTTCAATTCAAGGTTGCATTATTGTACAAAGAATGAAAACTCCGGCTAAACGGCATTCTGCTTTAGCCTGCTATCGATATAAAAATAAGGAGATGAGGTATGATTGCCAATGAGACAAGTATCCACCAAAGTTCAAATAAAGTTGATGTAAGCAGTTATAGGCAACCGTACGGCCTTCAACAATGAGAAATACCCATACCGTATAGTCGACTAAAGAAGTCCTCGACATGAAAAATATGAAACAATTCAATTGAAAAACTAACGGCCTAATTTATAACAAAACAATTTACCAAAACAAATACGACAGAAATGAACTAACGAAAAACGCTATACTACAGGCTCCTGACTTGGGACAGGCACATAAAGAATGTAGTGGGGTTGAACATGTTTATGAGCTGTCAACCCGCTCCTAAACTGGGACAGTCGTGAAACAGCACAACATAAGAACACACTATAAAAATCAGCTGAAAAAGGCTTAACTCATCAGATCGATACAAAGCAGAAAAATATCAAACATAAACACAGACCGGACGTGGCAGGGTATTTATCCATTCCTCATCCCTAACAAAAAAAAAGGACACTAAGTACAGATCGGAGAGTACTCGCAGGCAGTTACTGACAGCTAGTTCAAAGCCATACACATCTTACATCCACTGGATTTAGTGTTGTAGTACCGTGTAAGTGCATATGTGTATAATATACAATAATATTTAGTATGATTTTGATTTACTGATAACAAAATCAACATCTATACCAATAAAAACAATATTCAAAGATCTAATTACAGTGTTGAATTGGTAACCTTTAGATTAAGTTTATTTAAAGGATTGATAAGTTTACCTGGATCGTATATAAATTTGCGGGATCGGTAAACAACATCACCGTAAAATTTAGGATGTGCTATTCCGTCTGAAATAAGTTTTTTTACAGGTACAGCCAAACTTGCAAACCAAATCTTTGTATCTATGGAAGAATTTAGTAAAGGTTTTGAGTAATTTGTGGTAACGAAATCCTTGACTTAATAATTTACCAGTAATACATAGTTTACGTTCATTGAAATCCAAAACATCACTACAGACACGGGCATAACAAATTGGGATATATAAACACCGTAAGATGGTGACAGAGGAACATCACTGTCCAAAAAAGGAAAATTAACAATAGGGAATGGAAAATCATCCCTTTTGTCGTAGTTTTTTGTGTGAAGTTTCTGGTGTAAAATGGGAATATTTAAATCTAGGAAAGGACACTTATTGCTGTTGATATTTGATTAATTTAAAGTAAGTTGCTGTGGGTAAATTTCGGCAGTATATTAAATGAATTCTTGATTGATAACGGTAATTGTTGTTGAATTTATCAATTAAATGGAATTTAGACGGGTCTTTACTGAGTTTGGCCATAAACTGTGATTAATAACAGTGCAGGAACAAGTCTGCTATTTGAGGGGCACAATTGGTGCTCATAGGAATACCTACAATCTGTCGATAAACTTTATTGCCGAAAAAAGTACATAAATGTTGTCAAGGAGAAAATGTATGGCTTAAATCATCTCATCATACTTCCAGTAAGTATATCTAGCATATTTACCTTTCTCGTTTATTTGATTTACTTTTTTAGTAACATACATTAAAATTATACGTTTTTATTAACAACAACTAAACTTTCAGGAATATCGATCTATTTATAAATACGTATGCATTAGGTATTTTTGTAGTTTTGTAATAGAAAACATACTTCACAAATAATTAAGTGGTTTCAATCACTTTCTATTTCCACAATAAAATTGTTTATCACAAACACATTTTAAAAATCATTAGCACAGCATTATGTATGTTGTTTTTCCAAAACATAGGATTTTCTTTTAAGCAAATTCAAATTACTTCTTTTCTATGGCTATCGCAATTTTATGTTTCACGATAAGTGCAGCAAATACAAAATGTTTCACTTTAATTTCAAGAAGTGATAACCCCACTAACTCTTCGACATATAACTAATACGGCATTTTTGTCAAAAGAGAGTTTCTGATTTGCTCGCCACCACATGTAACCTAGGTATCCGTACCTTCTCCCAACTACTACTCTACTTTCAAAAACGGAAATCAGAAATTTAAGGGATTAAAGACCCTCTTCACTAAAAATTCCACAAGGAAACATAATAGATCAAAGGGTAAAATGAAAAAAAATATTTCGAATGATGATATTATGGTTATATATTAGCATAGATTTACGATAATGTAAACACTTATAGTTTTCTCCTTGTGTCGTTGGATATTTTAATCGTTTTAATTCATTTCGAGCGCCTAACATTTATTTGCTAATCGAATAATTGTTTATTTTGGTGAAATATATATTTTTCAACACGTTCTAATTTCACTGCTGTCATTAATACATTTAAAAAAAACAAAGATGAAAGAAGAACGAAAGTTGGAAGGTGAATTGGTTGCAATGTTAACTAAGAATAGTTGACTTTTGGAGAAATTATTTAGTTGAAGTACCATACATTGAAAAAGAGTCTGTTGCCGCTACGATTGTTTCTTGAAGAGAGGAGATAAATCGATAATAACGACTTCTAAGTCACTGTCGAACACAAAGAATCAATTGGAAAATTATTGACTGCAAACGTTAATTCTAACTTGTATTTAGATTGCATTTTTCGCTTATGTAGAAAACATAATGTTTTTGGTATTTTATAGCACTGTATCAGATTCTAGAAACCAGTATTTGAATGTTCCAAATTGATCTGATTGGTCGTGGAAATATACTTTATGGTCATTATGCGTTTTGAAAACAAATATTCTTCGTCCGTTTTACGAAAACTACTTTCAGTTTCAATATCAAAACTATATATATCTCTTCGATATTGATAGGCGGTTCAATATAAATAGGGCGAAACATGTTTCATGACTGATGGTGCATATTATAATCGTTTTATTCCTTTCATTAACGAACTACAGCAAGTATCTTCATTTTCATTGTAAGGTATAGCAAAACATACACAAAATAAGTAAAGTGTTACAAATACTGGAAGACCATGTTGTATTATCATGTGTACATACCATAATTTTCTTCTAAATTACTTTATTTTCCCCGTTTCGTACATTTAAATTAACTGGTAACTGATTTTTGTTAATATTTATTGTAAGTTAAAAGTTCCTAGGTAAGTCTGGTATACCTCAATTAAGGTATATTGTATTCGTCTGTTCACATATAAAGACAAAGTGTAGCGTTTCATTGAATGTCGTCAACAGTGTGCTTCACATAAAGTTATGATCACCATCGTTGTGGTTTAAGCAATACATAACGAACTTAAAAAGCAATTTTAAAAAGAAAACAAGTACCGATCTAAGAGTACTTGCAGATATTGAATGATAGTTCAAAGCTCAATTTCAACTAATAATTAACATTTTGTTATGAGCATGCACAATGTCTAAATATAGGTATCGGCAGGATGTAAAACAATAGTGATGAAACCCGGATACTTTCCTTATTATGTATCAAAGCATTAACATAAACTCGAAGTTATTATTGAAAAAACAATGTTCAGAAAATCAGTTTTAAGGCTAAAGATGTCAGGAGAACATTCCAAAATTCTAAATCGACGAGACAATGCCTTGGCAAAAAAAAAAAAAACGAAAGTTATCAAAAGACAAACTAGTCCACGAAACAGTACATAGAAAAGTAAAGACTAGGCTACTTGAACTCCACAAAAACTGTGGGTGATCTTATGTGCATAAAGGTATTCAGATCCTGTACCTTTGTGGCACTCGTCATGTTGATCATGGTAGGTATACAATCGATTATCAGTCTCGTTCGATGATGTCACCATCGAGGAAAAGATGACGGATTATGGTTACGACATCTGGAATATATCCGTGTTCATGTGTGACAAAAATATTCCACATCAGTCTACGAACTCTGATTACTTCCGTAAAAAATTTCTAAGGGATGACATCAACTTTACCACTTGGAACATTCGGTTCAATGGCGTCCTTGTAAGCAGTAGCCCTCTATCAAGGATATCTCGTTTGAACTGTTTGATATTTTTCGTGTTAAGGCCTCTAATACCTGACTATAACATA
The DNA here is from genome assembly GCA_017311375.1 of Mytilus coruscus. Taxonomy (NCBI): domain Eukaryota; kingdom Metazoa; phylum Mollusca; class Bivalvia; order Mytilida; family Mytilidae; genus Mytilus; species Mytilus coruscus. The sequence continues at coordinate 40,757,021 of CM029598.1, forward strand.
TATAAGGAAAGGGTTTTCCGCGGTGTGAAGGCCGTACGGTAAATGTAAACTGCTTATATCTACGTCATTTTATTTCGGATGGATCATTGTTACATTGGCTTTTATATATAATTCAATGATATTTCATGTCCACAGAAAAGTTCTGACTACTGGGCTTTCCTAACAAACAAAATTATTACATTTAAATTTACCTGTGTACGGTGTTTTATTTAACGCCATTTTGTCCAAGGTTTGAGTTGTCTTTTGACACTATTCCTACATTATTTTATTTTTGTTAACTAAGAATAGTTGACTTTTGGAGAAATTATTTAGTTGAAGTACCATACATTGAAAAGAGTCTGTTGCCGCTACGATTGTTTCTTGAAGAGAGGAGATAAATCGATAATAACGACTTCTAAGTCATTGTCGAACACAAAGAATCAATTGGAAAAATTATTGACTGCAAACGTTAATTCTAACTTGTAATTAGATTGCATTTTCGCTTATGTAGAAAATAATGTTTTTGGTATTTTATAGCACTGTATCAGATTCTAGAAACCAGTATTTGAATGTTCCAAATTGATCTGATTGGTCGTGGAAATATACTTTATGGTCATTATGCGTTTTGAAAACAAATATTCTTCGTCTTTTACGAAAAACTACTTTCAGTTTCAATATCAAAACTATATATATCTCTTCGATATTGATAGGCGGTTCAATATAAATAGGGCGAAACATGTTTCATGACTGATGGTGCATATTATAATCGTTTTATTCCCTTTCATTAACGAACTACAGCAAGTATCTTCATTTTCATTGTAAGGTATAGCAAAACATACACAAAATAAGTAAAGTGTTACCAATACTGGAAGACCATGTTGTATTATCATGTGTACATACCATAATTTTCTTCTAAATTACTTTATTCTTCCCCGTTTCGTACATTTAAATTAACTGGTAACTGATTTTTGTTAATATTTATTGTAAGTTAAAAGTTCCTAGGTAAGTCTGATATACCTCAATTAAGGTATATTGTATTCGTCTGTTCACATATAAAGACAAAGTGTAGCGTTTCATCGAATGTCGTCAACAGTGTGCTTCACATAAAGTTTACAGTGTGCTTCACATAAAGTTATGATCACCATCGTTGTGGTTTAAGCAATACATAACGAACTTAAAAAGCAATTTTAAAAAGAAAACAAGTACCGATCTAAGAGTACTTGCAGATATTGAATGATAGTTTAAAGCTCAATTTCAACTAATAATTAACATTTTGTTATGAGCATGCACAATGTCTAAATATAGGTATCGGCAGGATGTAAAACAATAGTGATGAAACCCGGATACTTTCCTTATTATGTATCAATGCATTAACATAAACTCGAAGTTATTATTGAAAAAACAATGTTCAGAAAATCAATTTTAATGCGAAAATTTTAAGAAGAGGATGAAGATGTCAGGAGAACATTCCAAAATTCTAAATCGACGAGACAATGCCTTGGCAAAAAAAAAAAAAAAACGAAAGCTATCAAAAGACAAACTAGTCCACGAAACAGTACATAGAAAAGTAAAGACTAGGCTACTTGAACTCCACAAAAACTGTGGGTGATTTTATGTGCATAAAGGTATTCAGATCCTGTACCTTTTGTGGCACTCGTCATGTTGATGATGGTAGGTATACAATCGATTATCAGTCTCGTTCGATGATGTCACCATCGAGGAAAAGATGACGGGATTATGGTTACGACACCTGTAATATATCCGTGTTCATGTGTGACAAAAATATTCCTCATCAGTCTTCTAACTCTGATTACTTCCGTAAAAAATTTCTAAGGGATGACATCAACTTTACCACTTGGAACATTCGGTTCAATGGCGTCCTTGTAAGCAGTAGCCCTCTATCAAGGATATCTCGTTTGAACTGTTTGATATTTTTCGTGTTAAGGCCTCTAATACCTGACTATAACATGTATAAGGAAAGGGTTTTCCGCGGTGTGAAGGCCGTACTGTAAATTTAAACTGCTTATATCTACGTCATTTTATCTCAGATGGAACTCATTGTTACATTGGCTTCTATATATAATTCAATGATATTTCATGTCCACAGAAAAGTTCTGACTACTGGGCTTTCCTAACAAACAAAATTATTACATTTAAATTTACCTGTGTACGGTGTTTTATTTAACGCCATTTTGTCCAAGGTTTGAGTTGTCTTTTGACACTATTCCTACATTATTTTATTTTTATTTATTTTTATTACTACCTCTAAAAGAGGGACGAAAGATACCAGAGGGACAGTCAAACTCATAGATCGAAAACAAACTGACAACGCCATGGCCAAAAATAAAAGACAAACAGACAAACAATAGTACAGATGACACAACATAGAAAACTAAAGACTAAGCAACACGAACCCCACCAAAACTGGGGTGATCTCAGGTGCTCCGGAAGGGTAAGCAGATCCTGCTCCACATGTGGCACCCGTCGTGTTGCTTATATTATTACAAATCCGGTAAATAGTCCAATTCGGTAAGTCACATTTGTGAAAAGGGAAGGGTATTGTAGTTACGACATATGGAACATATCCGATATCATCTGTGAAACGGTTATTCCATAACGGTCAACCAACTCGTGATGGCGTCCGTAAAATTTACGAAGGGATGATTTAAACTTCACCATTTGAAACTCTTGGTTTAATAGCTTCCTTGTGAGAAGCAATCCTCTATCAAGGAAATCATGATAGGAAACACAAACCCGGGAATATCGTATCAATTGGGAGATATATACTCCGTATGCAGGCGCTGCTGGAATGTTGCTACATAGAAATGGAAAGTTCACAATTGGGAAGCTGAAATCATCTCTTTGTCGTAAAGTTTTGTTTTCAACCGACCCTCATTGTCAATTTCTAGATGTAAGTCAAGATATGAGGCCGACTTAACTGTATCTGTAGTATCCTTTATCTCTAGTTCGATGGGATAGATTCGTTCAACATAGTCACCAAATTTTGTAATATTTAGTGAGAGAACATCATCTATATAGCGGAACGTAGAGTTAAAGGATATTGCTAACTTCTTATCTTTCTTCCTAAGAAGTTCCTGTATGAAGTCAGCCTCATAATAATAAAGAAGCAAGTCGGCAAGAAGAGGGCACAATTGGTTCCCATTGGAATTCCGACAGTCTGTTGAAAACACGTCCTCCAAACGTAACAAATATGTTGTCAATCAAGAAATCAAGCATCTTGATAATGTCAGTTTCAGAGAATTTTTGTTTGAATCAGAGTGATTCTTTACAAAGTAGGATTTATCCTCCCAAGACAAGATACTTGTATCTACGTTCGCTATTCTTTTAATGAAACAAAGTAATACCAACTCTTTCAATTTGTCTTTTAGTTTGGAATGGGAATACTTGTGTAAAGTGTAGAAAAGTCAAATGTTTTAATACTATTGCAAGATGAGAGAGTCTTAGATTGTATGTACTCTAAAAGATCATCTGATTCACGCCACCTCTAGAATAGACAGTTTCACAATAACTGTGGAGCCCGGCTTTGATTGCTGATAAAATAGATGTTAATAATTTAGAAAGAGGTTTCTTGGAGCATTTGGAAGACCCAGCAATATACCGTTGTTTGTAAGGACACTTATGTAGTTTAGGTATCCAATACAGTGATGGAAGATCCAGTTCTTCATCTTTGGTTGAAATTCCAAAGGAACATAGAACAGACCTATGATTATCCAGGATTTCCTCTTTGGTAAGTGTCGTGAGGGTATATGTTGAGTTTCCAAGTGAATTGTCAATACCTAATTCATTTATCAAGCAGTTTATGTAATGATATTTACACACAAAACGATGTTGTTTGGGGCTTTATCTGCGGGGACAACAACATATTTGTCATGAAGGTAGGACATATATATATAACTTATATGTTATATAGGCACCTCCGTTTTAATATTGCATTTATATTGTGTCATAGATCAAACTTATTCGTTCAGCGTATGTTTACTTGTTTTTGTTTAAATGTCATTTTGATCGAGGTAAGCCGTTTCAATTGATATTTTATAGAGTGTCTTTTTATGTTGTAATGTTACACTACTGTCTCAGGTTGGGGTGAAAGTTGGCGCCTGTTAAAACGTTTAACCCGCTGCATTTGTATGCACCTGTCCTAAGTCAGGAGCCAGTTGTTCAGTGGTTGTCGTTTGTTGGTGTGGTTCATAGGTGGTTCTCGTTTCTAGTTTTCATATAGATTAGACCGTTGGTTTCCTGTTTGAATTGTTTTACACTAGTCATTTTTAGGCCCTTTATAGCTTGTTGTTCGGTGTGAGCCAAGGCTCCGTGTTGAAGGCCGTATTTTTCTTATAATTGTTAACTTTTATACATTTTGATTTGGACGGAGAGCTGTCTCATTGGCACTCATACCACATCTTTTAAACATTTTCAATAATATAATTGTAGCTGTTTTAATTGCAGTAAACAATATTGTATCACTGTCAGAAAAAATGGCATGATAAACCTTGTCTTTCCCCAGTTTTCAAATCTCATACAAAAGTTGATATCTTTCTGACATTTCTGACATTAATACTGTGTATTATTATATCTCCCTTTTTCTTTAGTGTACTTAGATTCTTACTGTGACAAGCGTTGTTATAAAAAAATCGACGATTGATCATTTAAAAGTATTTGTTATTTATGCTTGTCAAATTAACGTGCAGTCATCCGAAAAGAGATCAACATGACATAATAATTGCCTGAGATCCACGGTGAACCATACACGGATAATCAGATCATTGTCACACTTTTATCTTGTCGTTACCTTTACAAAATAATTAATGCTTTTGTTACATGGTATCAAATTTTCTAGTTCTGATGATTACATGATGCATTAAGTTTCAAACGACTGTTTTTGATTGAATGTGACATATAACATACTGAAAAGTTTCTATTTGCATCTCAGATAACGTTAAATGGATCACGGCTGATGTAAGATGAGAAACATGAAGTGCCTTATACACGCTCTTTCCTCTATGTCATGTATATATCATTGTTCTTTTCGTATTCCAAAGTACATCAGCTAATACTTGTGTTGATGACGACATGATTACACATCAGCAGGTGAAGACGTTGAAGTTGCTCTAAGTAACAAGGCAGCATGCTTTGATAATGCATTATTTATAACTGTTTGGCTGTACGTTTTTTGTTGTTTCTACATTAAACTGGCACAAATAGACACTCCTTTAATAGAAAGTAGTGTTCCTGTAATGTTATAAAATACAGCTCATGACCAAAATAAAATTTGTCTAAATTCTGTTAAGTTGACTGATTTAATAACACTAGCCGTGATTTTTCGTTTAACTTGAAATAATCAAATTATACTGCGGTAATTAATCCAAGGAAACTTACTTCAATTAAATCATACATTAACATCAATTATCGTCCTTTTCTGTATTAAGATATTTCAGTTTTAAATGGAAAATCTCAATAAAAATTTCCGACAAAACAACATGTGTCCAAGGTCAAAAGCCTAGGACTCTAGTTCAGTAGTTGCCGTTGTTTGCTGTCTGTTTTATCGATCTGTTCATCATTTATTATATTTATCATGCCGGTAGGCTTTTTCATTGAAATGTTACGAATTTTGTCATGTCGGGGCCTTTTTTAACACACATAAATTCTTTATTGCTCTCCTTACTGTTTTAACCAAAAACTAAATGAGCAGCATTCCATCAAGTATCCCTGTTACATTTATACTGAAAATCCAGGAAAATATACAGTAAAACTTATTTTATTTTATAAATAGTCATTATAATACATTTCAATTTGTTTTTCTATAATTACGTTATAATCATTATACCATAAAAGATCATATAAAAGTAAATATGTTACACACTCTGTATCATGAATTTTACGGAAATTGATTATTTGTTCTACCGTTATCGATTCTTTTAATAATATTATCAGTTACGATCTATTGAATTAGCGACAGCGTGGTTTACTGATTGATCATTTTGTTGCTCTATACCTTTGGATTTTTTGAATATGAGTTTTTTTTAGAAATGTTGGATATTAATAGAAAATGGTAAGTTATATTTAATAATGTTTGTTTCTTATAAGCTGTTGTCGTGAATCTTTATTTACAAATTTGACCCATATTTAACTACCGTGACCTTTATCATGTTTATATTTGCGAACATTGAAATAATACTTACCATACTCGTATATATATGCCTATAATTTCATAACAAAACATATAAATATACATATAAATGTAAATAACATTGTACAACTGTCGGGGCCTTTAATGGCTGAAGGAAATTGGTTCTTCTCATAGTTGAAGGCCGTACTATGACCTTAAATGGCTTAAATCGACGTCATTTGACTCTGTTTAGATTGTTGTCTCATACCACATCCTTTTATTACAAATTTAAGTTCTGACATCTATTGTACGTTCTTCCAATAATATTTTGTTATTCAAACGGTCGAGATTAAAAGGGAGAAGTTTGAGATCGGAAGCTAGTTTATCCCTAAAATTGATGTGCATTTTTATTCCAAGTCAGAAACATCATTAGTGATTGTCCGTAGTTGTTGATGTGCTCAGTTTTTGAGTATGTTATTGAGTTGATCTCCATTATCTTATTCACAACTTCGATAGACTCTTCAATTGCGGGTCACATATCGTAAGAATATGCGGCTATTGATCGCCCACGATTGTCTTAAGTCTGCCAAATCCTGTTAAGTTTTTAATTTTCTAAAAATAAAATATATTTGAATTTTATTTATCTAGGGCGTGCTATGCCTTAAAACTTTCCCAGATACACAGGTTTGTCTGTACTCATAATAAATTTTGAGGTGAAAATGCAGCCTTATTAGCCAAAGGGTCCACATGAACCTTAAGACATTGCCATATGGCATATGGGATTAAAATTGTAGCTTCAAGCAAAGGAGTATTTAAATGATTTTTAAAATTCAAAATAGATGCTAAATATTTTTTCGCTATTGGAATTTCCTGAAATATGTTATTTTAATATGTCTTGAAACAACTTGTAGTGAACACTATTCGTAATCTCTTATGAATGACAATGGACAATGTTTTCGGGATGTATAGAAGCAGGGGTTTCCAGAAACCCCGCTCGTCACACTCTGTGGTCAAAATCCATTGTTATTCGTAACAATAGATCTATTCAATTTACACTTGTTTCAGAAATAGAAACTATGAAGTATAACAATAGAACTGGGGTGTAAAACGGATAAACATGTATATGTTTAAAAGCAACGCAATCGTAATAATCACACCTTGCTTTTCCAATAAATTCGTCACATCTTAAATACTTTCCACTATTTGCCCCTTTCATATCTTTCGTTATGAAGAAATTTCAATTTCAATATACAGTAAGATAAGTTTGGTCAGATAAATGTAGTAACACTCCAGAGAGATACACTTTCACTGAGATTTATATTAATTTAATGAAAAACTGATTAAAACTGATAAAAAGTTACATTGCCGTTCCCTCTTAAAGGACGCTGACACTATGGAATTTCTTGTATACAAACCTTTGAATGTTAATTAGGTGCAAATGTCAAAATTGTCGGATTTATAGCATCTATAATTAGCATCAGTGGAAATACCTCATTGGAATAAATATAGATTAATTGGTTTGACAAATAGCTGATGCATTTACAACTGTGGTTTCACTGTCACAACAGTAAATACTGACATCTGATTAGTTTCAGATACTTACAGTGACTTATGATATAATCAAGCAAGTGATAATGTCAACCTATTAATATAGTTAATCTGAAATTTTCACCCTGTTCATTTATCATGGAGCATGAAATAGTGACCTACCACTAATTAAATAGTAAATGCCCCCACCCGAGCAAAGGATATATACATTCGTTTGCATAATGGTTAGAAAGGTCATTTTTATTGAATACTTGCGCTAAATCGGTAAAGTTAAAGACTTACAAAGCCGTGTTGCAAAGTCGATACGGATATACATATTGAGATTACGGCATTTATCATATTTATTTTATCAATTATCGAAGATTAATATCATTCATATATATATATTCAAAAATATTGCTAAATCTGAACATATAAGTAAAGGCTGGACCTTTAACTGGGACAAAAAGCAAATACAAAATTGTTTGTCAAAGTTTCAATTCCACAAATAAAATCATAACTATTGTATAATGAGAACTGGATTGCAATTGGCATGAACAAATACATTTTGTATAATGTATATAGATATTAGAAGATGTGGTATGAGTGCCAATGAGACAACTCTCCATTAAAGTTTGCAGATTTGTTTGAATTGTTGTACATTTGTCGTTTTATATATAGCTGACTATGTGGTATGGGTTTTGCTCAATATTGAAGGTCGTACGGTGACCTATACTTGCTAACCTGTACGTCATTTGGTTTCTTGTGGAGAGTTGTCTTATTGGCAATCATACAAGAACTACATCATCTTATTTATTTATTTTTTCTCATCGCCTGCCGTCCGTCGTCTTTGTCGTCGTCGTCGTCGTCCGTTAACTTTACAAAATCTTCTCGTCTGAAACTACTGGGCCAAATAAAACTAAACTTGGCCTAAATCATCCTTATGGTATATTGTTTTAAAATTGTATCCGATGACCCGCCCATCAACTAAGATGGCCGCCATGGCTAAAATAGAACAATGGGATAAAAAGTAGTTTTGGCTTATATCTCTGAAACTAAAGCATTTAGAGCAAATCTGACATGGGGTTGAAATGTTCAAAAGGTCAAGATCTATTTGCCCTGAGATGTTTCAGACGCATCAGACAACCTGTTGTTGGGTTGTTGCCCTGAACTGGTAATTTTATGGAAATTTTGCAGTTTATGGTTATAATTATTTTGAATATCATAATAGATAGAGTTAAACTGTAAACAGCAAAATAGTTCAGCAAAATAAGATCTACAAATAATAGATATAAGAAGATGTGGTATGAGTGCCAATGAGACAACTCTCCATCCAAGTCAAAATTTATAAATGTAAACCATTATAGGTCAAAGACAACATGACTAAAATTGTCAATTGACCTCATAAAGAGTTATTTCCCTTTAAAATCAATTTTTCACAATTTTCTCGAAAATTTTTGTAATTTTTTAACAAAAATCTTTTCCTCTGAAACTACTGGGCCAAGTTCAATATAGATAGATATAATTATAAACAGCAAGAATGTTTAGTAAAGTAAGATCTACAAACAAGTCACCATCACCAAAACAGATAATTTTAACATGAATTCTGTTCTTGTCTATAATGTGTTTCCTTTGTTTAAAATGCACATAGACCAGGTGAGCGACACATTCCTACGCTCTTTAGAGCCTCTAGTTAAATTTATCAAATATTTGAAATAAAAAGAGAAAAAAAGAAAATTTTATACAAGTTTTATAAATATAAATCTTACAAGAGGTGATCAAAGACATCATTTGTTGAAGTAAACAAGGAGAAATGAAACAATTGTATTCAAAATTTTAGAATAAGGTATACAATGAGAGAATTTTTCATAGATACATATTTCAAAGTCATACATGATGGTACACTTTCATTTCAATTATGCATCAAGTATTTAAAGAGTACAACTGGTATATTTTCGTTTAATCAGACAGCCCAACGACACAAATAACCAAAAGACAGTTGGACAGATATACGGTCCATTTTTTTTATTGCAACATGTGTTCTTTTTGTTCCTCATATCAATTAACATTTGGATTTCGTGAAGTAAGAAAATCTCTAAATAATTTGTTTTTGTCCAGAATAAAACTTGACAAAGCAAAGTATAATATATTGACATTTCTGAAACACAGATTAACAAAAATCATATTAATTTCATAGCACCATACCGATCCATTTTGCGTCTTGTGAAACATCTTCATACCAATTATCATTCGTAATATTAGAAAATTTCGAAAGATAATTTGTTTTTGTTCAGAGTAATTTTTGATAAAACAAAGTGTATATTGACTTATATCCATAGCTTTCGTCAAAATAATGATATTTATTCGAAATACTGGCATGCCGATTCTTTTTTCCTTTTATGAAACAATGTTGTCAGTTTTGAAATATGGATCATCAAAATTTACATGTCTAGCTTGAACACCACTATTTAAAAACGCACAGTTACTACGAGAATACCTTACTTCGATACCAGTTCCTTTTTGCGACAAGTGAAACAATTTTTTTGTAGCATATCAATTTGAAAAAAAGCAAAGTTTGATTGCGTCATTTACCAGAAATTAAAAATTCATATTATCATACAAATATAAAACTGCCTGTTTAACTTCCAGTGACAAATATTTCAGACATATGTAGAACGATTTCTCGATCCAAATGACAAAAATATGAAGTTTTTACTATAAGCAATAGGTCTACTAAAGTTGGTGTATGGAATGATTGTTAGGTGTACTTATCCAATTAACTGGCAGGTGACCTTGACCTCATTTTCATGATTCAGTGGTTAAAGTTAAGTTTTTGTGTTTTGGTGTGTTTTTTCTAATACTGTATGCAATAGGTCAACTATATTTGGTGTATACAAATATGTTACGATGTACATGTCAGTCTGGTATGTTTTATTTGACCTTGATATCATTTATAAAGTTCATTGCTCAATGTTAAGTTTTTGTTTTTTTTGGTCTGTTTTTCTAATACTGTAAGCAATATATCATCTATATTTGGTGTATTGAATGATTTTAAGGTGTACATGTCTGTCTGGCAGGGTTCATGCATCTGACCCTGGCCTTATTTCCTTTGTTCATTGGTCAATGTTCAGTTTTCCTGGTAATGCGTTTTTCTAAGATATGAAATGGGCGAACTAATAAATTTAAAGCATATATATATTTGTTGTTTGGAATGATTGTAAGATGTACATGTATTAGCAGTTTTGTGTCTCTGACCTTGACCTTATTTTCTTGGGTCATGTTGAGGTTGTGTGATAGTTGCAGTAAAGCATTATATTTAGGACCACCAACATAATATCAATGGTTACTTAAGAAAGCGAGATATTTCAGCGTGTGCACTCTTGTTATATTTTGTTCTGTTTGTACACTCTTAAAATCAAGCTATCACATAACTCGGTTTAAACGTTGGTTCCCAACCAGTGCAGAGGATTACACCAAGACGTACATACCGGTATTAGAAATCTCAATTTTATGATACATTGGTTTTTAATTCTTTTCTGCAGCAATTATATTATTTATTAAAGAAAGGAAGTTTAAGGTCCTTTGTGCTCTTATTAAACTTTTGTGTGGTACATGTACTTTGTGCTACATTGTGCTCCATTGTGGACAAAGAAGGTCCTTTGCGGTGTTTGAGAGACCCTCATGGGTAATGACTCCCATAAGAAGTCATAGGGTCGCCTGAAAACTTTTTGCGTCATGTTGGAAGTAAATGTGGCCTTGCATTACTTTATTTATTTTTTTTTTTGACTGGGAGAGAACATCTGACTTGACAGAAATGTTTAGAATGGTTAGATCAACATGATCAACCAAGTGCCAAATAATTTCAAAATTGTCATACGATTATGGGAGTTATTACCATTTAATGATGAATTTTACTTTTACTTTCTTTTCAACTATCATCTTGTAAACGATATCAGAAAGAGAGAAACTTTGAACAGCAAAACAGATTAGGAAGACCAGATATAAGAAAACGCATGCCATGATCAACATAATCAAATGCATACTTATAGTTGGTATTGCCCTTTACTTATTAAGGATGATTTATACCGATTTTTTTATATTTTGAGAAAACCATTTCAGATATAGTAGCTAGGGAGAGGGTCTAAGCAGTGATATGATCAGCAAAGTCTGATTTACAAAAAGTTCAAAATAATCAAATTTTTCAATCGACTCCTTATAATTTATACCGATTTTTGATATTCTGGCTAAAACTATTTAAGGATGGAAAATGTGGTCAGTAGTAAAAGTACTAGAAAAAGGTCAACATTTTCGAAATTGTATATTCACTCTTACTGAACAATTGTCCTGAAATGCAGACTTTTATCATAATGACATGTTTGCATTATTTGGCTAAAACTAAAGTCGATAAAGAGAAACAGAAAAAAATCACAAAACGACATTTAAGCCATGTATTATTTTTTTGTCGGATGATTGCATTTGTTAAGATGTACAGCGATCTTGAAGAGCGACAAAGAGCTTCTTGTTAAATGAATCTCCTTCTTAATTTTTTCATTTTATGGTGCAAATGTAATGAGAATATTGAGATATACGTCAATCTTTAAATTTGAAAATGCAAGTGTGTTAATTTTTGAATAAAGCATGTAATTACCATTTTTTACTAATTTATGCACAATATATAAATAACCCGAATAATTCAGACCTTCTTTTTAATCGATATCTTCTACTTGCAGCCATACCTTACCACTGCTTTGTTTATCACAACAAGATGTGTTATTTACTAGATATTTATGATATTTATGATGCATACAAATACAGGATTTGCAATATTCGCGTATTTGCTGGCGTTTCCGTATCCGTATCGACGTATCGTATTACACGTATATGAGGAAAGAATAAATTAAGTTTAGTTGGTCACGATGAAGATATTTTATAATGCATTTAATTTTAACTTAGTTTTGATTGAGGTCGAGGCTTAATAATTATTTATGCAAATCTGCCCCATACGTGAATAATGAACATACAACACCGTGTTGTAATCAATAGAGCATTTGCATTATTCACGTATTTGCTGGCGTATCCGTATCGACGAATCGGATAACACGTATATGAGGAAAGGATAAATTAAGTCAAGTTAGTCCCGATGAAGATATTTTATAATGAATTTATTTTTATTATAGTTTTAATTGAGGTCGGGGCTAAATCATTATTTTATACAAATCTGCCCGATACGTATACGTCGATCCGTGCACGTATCCATTTACATGAATAATGCAAATGCTCTAATACTTGTGGGAAAGTCAAATGAACAACGCTTAGAGAAATAAGATAATTAAAATAACAAACAACCAAATCTGAAATTATCTTGAACACAAAAATTCACAGCTGCAGACTCTTTCATCTCTTCTACTATTTGCACAAGAGCAATTTTAATAGAGGATAACCGAGTTGATGCCGTCCAACCGTTGCACTAAATGGGAGCGTCATTGAACGAACATAATTGATATATACACTTAACATCAACGTACGTTTTACGAATCATAATCAACAGTATTGGAACTTTTTAGCTGCATCATGGCATTATTTTCACTTGGATATAATTGGTATTTATAGCAAACAATAGTATGCGTACTCGATTATGCTTTCAAGTAACCGTTGCACGAACGGTTTATAAGCAGATTTAGTAAGACCAGGGACAGTCTATACTAACGGGACTGGTCACTTATAACAATGTCTATACAAATTGGCAGATAGAACTGTGCCGTCGCTGATGTCACGTGACTTCATAGCAAATCTTTTCACATTTACGAATAAATTCTTATTTAGGACGAGAACATGTTAATGTGATATGAATAATAAACCCTGCTTTGTACTAGCTATAGACCGACTGGCGAGGCCGGGTTTATAACTTGCTTGTTCACAAGGCAACAGTTCATAGGAAGACATCAGATGCGGATCCGGGATTTTGAAAAGAGGGGACCGGGGCCCCTAACTAGGAAGCGTTTGGAGTGGAACATGTAAAACAATTTCATTAACCATAAAAGTAGCTCCATAAGGAGGGTTCGGGTAAAATCCGCATCTTGACATGTCACCCTAGTCGGACACCTTTTTTTGATTCCGAGCCGACCAGTCTTTTCTCTTACTCCTTAATGCTGCGTGCTCAGCGGAGTCGCAGCAAATGCCACTTTTAAAGTTTTTGTCAAGCCGGGTTTCGATCCCATGACCTCCCGCACTCGAGGCAAACATGTTACCACGACACCACTGAACATTGTTCTTGTTATTTTTACATATAATTTAATGCTTCTAGATATTGTTTTTTTTTCATCGGCAACAGAAGAATAAAGATTTATTTTCAATATTTTTAGTTTATTTATTTATTATGCATTTCTTAAAGTTTGATTTTAGCGGAAAAATAAAAATATTCGGCGACGTTATTTATTTTTACTGTACCGTTACCGCAACTTCTATACTCTATAACGCTATTATACCGTACAGTGTCGTTACAAAATGGTGAGCGTGTACTTTTCCTAACTATTGCCAATTTTAAGCGTAATCAATTGATGAGGAAATAAACTTACTAATTTTTAAGGATATTTTCTGCTGCCAATACAAAATGCACATTGGTAAATATGTTAATATACTGCAAGTGAAAGAAAATACTGTATAGACTGTGATTCCATCTTTTCTAAATTAGACTGGGTTTCACATCTTTTTGAAATGTTTGTATTGTCCTAATTTTATGAATCAAATTAGTGGAATGACCAAGCCAACAATTTTTCAACTTAAATGGACCACCTTACCTGCAGGCTAAATTATGACTTTTGGAAAGAAAATGTTTATTCTTTAATTTTTGCCTGGTCGTAGAATTGAAATATGGTGCAATTTTTTTAAAATAAGGTCAAAGGTCAGTGATTGAGTTTTTACTATTGTCAATCTATTTCACAAGAGAGTAAAAAGTCTCCAAATAATATATGAATTGTTACTAATCAAGAAATTCATTATAAAATAAACTGTGACACTTCATTTTCAATTTAATTTTAAAATAATGAAACCACCTAATGCACATTTTAAAGGGAATTCAGACTAGCAACAATAAGAAAATAGAAGATGGAACAACCGACTCTCAATTCATTTTTTTTTACATTGCATGTACTTCTAAATATATATTTCTGAATTTGACGGCTTTTATAAAAAGAATCGAAGTCAATTTGGTTTTGCTTTGATGTATATTTATTGCCAGTCACAAATATTTTACAAGGCAATAAATCAAATGATGGACTAAAGGTTCAGCGTATATTCTAGCTCTATAAACTTTTAAGGTTTTATGTGCCTTTGCCGTACAAAAGCACACATGGATCAATCAGAAAGAGTGGTTGTATGGGGTATTTTAACAAAGGGCATGACAAAATTTCAAAAACCTGACATCAGTCTTCGTTTTCATCGTCTTCCAATACTGCTCGGTCAGTTACATAAGTTCTACAAGCATAATACCCTTCACATGAACAAATATTGGTATACGCGGATATCTGTTGGTTGCATACACAGTTGTTATCGCAAGCTGTTTTCCCTTTCCTGTATACGTACAAACAAGGTCTTGAAGGAAATCCACTGACATATGTCTCTCAATGAAAACCGAGAGCAAACTGTTCTTACCTCTACCCTCTAACCAACAAGTCTTTGGAAAGTATGATCACTGGTTTAGCAATATGAGAGTTCGTCCAAACTTTCGTTTGAAGCATTGCACGTGGGATGTGCTGTTAAAACGTGTTTTCACATGGGCATCCTTTGTGGCAGCAAACTCCACTCTTAGCTTGTTTTGATCATCATGAAGATACCTGAACTTTCACTTCGGATCATACAATGAGGCGATAAATGCACTTCAATGTTAACGGCGATTCCTGATCTCCCGTTTAAAAATTATCGGAAGAGGGTATCACCAGCCGAGTATTCAGCACTTCGGTGTTGATAATAATATCAATTATATAGTCATTTGTATAATTTACCGTTTGCATAAGTATTAATTATTCGAAATACTAAGGATGTTCTTATCCCAGGGATAGATAACTTTGGCCGTATTTGGCACAACTTTTGGAATTTTTGTCCTCAATTCCTCCCAAACTTTATACTTGTTTGGCATTTTAACTATTTTGATCTGAGCGTCACTGATGAGTCTTATGTAGACGAAACGCGCTTTTGGCGTATCAAATTATAAGCCTGGTACCTTTGATAAATATTGTCATAACTTGAAGATTGAAAGAAGAGAAAATTTCCTCTTTAAGGAGGTGAATTATATCAGATTTACAACATATCCACATAGTACCATTATCATGGAACAGAGCAGAAGGTATGGGACCAATAGGATATGTCAATATCCTGACTACAGTCACAGTCTCGTGTATGCATATACCCTATCAAATCAGAGACATTCTTCTTGTCTCGTGTCATTGCTGTTGGCTTGTTTTCTTCGTGTTCAATTTCTGCATGTGTGGCTAATCCCGATCTTGATCTCATTTCAGAACTGAAATGAGCAAGGATGTGTCTTGTTAGAATCCATCGAGGTACTGCGGTTTTCCTATGATGCCTCTATAACCTTTAGAATCTTTAATAATAGTTTTCTCTGTAGCCATATCACTCCAGATACTATTTAAGGCTCCATGTTTATGTCTGATTGAAAACTCACCTGACATAAAGACAGATTTTACCGTTTCAGACAGATCCAACATATGCAATATGTAGGCTAGTGTCCACCTAGCATAGTTCTTCCGATTGGTAATGAAAAAGCGTCGCAACATTGCAGCTACTATTTGCAAATGTAAAAGCCACAACCCATTCCGTTCAGCCCTATTGTTCTGTAACAAAACTCAACTGCACGAAGAAACATATCCCAAAATGCGAAGACTGGTGATAGTTTACAAGAGTGTATTCTGAATTCTTCAAACAATGGCAACATATGTTCTTTAAAATTAGAATAAAAACTGTCCAATACCTTCAGCTCTTTTGGGTGTTTCAGCAAATGAACTGTGACAGTCAAAGAACGCTTTGCATACATTTGGTTCAATATTAATTAAACGATTTTCGTCTTTACACCAATTGAAGAATACTTTTGAATTAAACAAAAGATCCATGTGAGCTAGCCTCATATACCAAAGTTAATCCTCGAACACGTCTGGCAAAGACCACTTTACATTTGGGCGACAGCATACAACTAATTGTCAAATGTTTGCACAGCATATTGTTGACCATATCTAAATAGTGTTTCATAGTTGTAAATACTATTGCCATGTCGCTAGACTTGGCATCTATAACCGGAGTAATGCTACAGACGAAATTTGTTCAGTGCTTTCTGCAGAAAATGGAATCGAATCTAAGTTTTGTCTCGAAAGAGAGGTCGCAAAATAACAAAGACAGGACAGATATATCTCCGTTTTCCATGAAACAAGACACAATCTTCCAATAAACATTAGAATAACGAGGAGGTCCATAGAGTTCTGTTGTCTTGTCGAAAGGTAAACATGCCATAAGATTGGTATTCGAATCATTCAACGTCAAAGATCTTTCTAGTCCCTGTTTAACCTTTATGGAACTCATGTGGGCGTTTGATGATTAGTTTTGATACTGAAATACAACTCTAGCCATGGAGTGAAATGTATTTTACCATCGATTGATTCAGCATTTAAGTCAATATTTTCTGCTCCCTCCTGTATAATAAGACCACCTTTTCTAAATAGAGCAATACCATTAGGTACATAGGACATGTCTTGGATTCTGTCTATTTCCAAATTTGCTAAACTAGTCCGATATCTACGTACTTCAGAATAGGATGCACAAAAACCATGAGAGTTTGGATTTTCAATAAAATTTTAGAGCCAAACTCATGGTGTAATTGTAATGCCAAAGCAAGATGAAATGGGGTTAACAGGTTTATGTTTAAAGCGAGTATGCATTCTGTTATTGTCAGGAATTTTCGCAGTTTATCGACAGGAAGTTTAGAAACATTACTACAATCTTTCAATGAGCATCAGAATAACAAGGAGTTTCATATCATATTCATTGAACTATAATGCAAAGTTAAAATCCTCATTAAAGTTAATTTATAAGAAATACTGACTTGGAATGGCTTCGAAACTTGACAATAGGAAGTTTAAAACATTTCAATTCGGAAAATTATGAAATTATCAATGTAATCTAAATTTACAAATGTTGTAACCACTTTGTTAAAATAATACAGAGTGGGCTTTCGCTAAACTGAGTAAAATGGACAAAATTTAGAAAAAATTAAGGAATTCTAGTTTTACTTTATAAATAAACAATTAAACTCTGTATAAAATGCAAAATCATCTGTCAAAAGACAAAAAAAAAAAAGAAACAAAATTCAATTTTTTCCCCATCTTGAAATTTGAAAAAAATCCAAATGTCTTTTTCCTTTCGATTTTATAAAAAGTGCACTGCATGAAATGTCTACGACTGGGCAAAAAGGCAGCTTAAGGCATTGGCTTTGCAAAAATCGTTTTTCGCCTGCAGGTATGTCGGTCCATTAAAGTCGAAAAATAAGCACCTTTTTCTTGATCTGTCACTCCACTAAATATCGAGTTTAAAATTGTCCCTATTAACACAGTGTTGACAGAATGATTCTATAGATATAGGAAGATGTGGTGTGAGCGCCAATGAGACAACTCTCCATCCAAATAACAATTTATAAAAGTAAACCATTATAGGTCAATGTACGGCCTTCAACACGGAGCCTTGGCTCACACCGAACAACAAGCTATAAAGGGCCCCAAAAGTACTAGTGTAAAACCATTCAAACGGTAAAACCAACGGTCTAGTATATATAAAAACGAGAAACGAGAAACACGTATAAATTACATAAACAAACGACAACTACTGTACATCAGATTCCTGACTTAGGACAGGTGCAAACATTTGCAGTGGGATTAAACGTTTTAATGGTACCAAATCTTCTCCTTTTTCTGAAACAATAGTATAACATCACAACATAGAAAAACACACGATAAAACATCAATTGAAGGCTTAACTCAATCAAAACGTAAATTAACACACTATGAACGAATAAATTGATCTGTGATACTATACATATTTTAAAACTGAAGTTATAGTTCGCACAAACCTCCTCAAAATTTGTTGTTTACTCAGATATCAGAATGTCTGTAAAGAGGCTCGTACTCTTTCTAAATGATATCAAAATTGCCCTATGCAAGTACAATCTTCTCATTGTATAGATATTAATGTTAGAATGACGATAACAAAAGTATTGAGACATGTAGCAAGCTTATTTATACGCTAGGAGCTACCATTTGATTTTAAGGGGAGGGGTAAAAATTTAAAAAAGGTCCTCCATTTTATGCCCCCGCCGTAGCGGAGGGGGCATTAAGTTTTACCCTTGTCCGTCTGTACGTACGTACGTACGTCCCAAAGTTGGTGTCCGTTCTCTAACTTTAGTTTACCTCAACCAACCGTTATGAAACTTAATATACACAATGCTTATTACCACAAAACTCAGATCGAGTTTGAATTTTGGGGTTGTCACTTTAACCGTTCTAGAGATATGCCCTTTATAAATGGACAAATTGCTTAATTGTTAGTTTCCGTTCTCTAACTTTAGTTTGCCTTAACCAAATGTTATGAAACTTATATACAATGCTTATTATCATATAACACAGATCAAGTTTGAATTTTGGTGGTGTCATTTTACTGTTCTTGAGTTATGCCCTTTACAAATGAAAAAATGCTGAATTTTTCTTTTCCATTCTGTTACTTAAGTTTGCCTCCACCAAATGTTAAGAAACTTAAACAAAATGCTTATAACCACAAAACACAGATCCAGTTTTAATTTTGGTAGTGTCACTTTAAACCGTTCCTGAGTTATGCCCTTTATAAACGGAAAAATTGCTGAAATTTTGTTTATGTTCTCTAACTTTAGTTTGCCTCAACCATGAAACTTATACACAATGCTAATTACCACAAAACTCAGATCGAGTTTGAATTTTGGTGGTGTCACTGAAACCGTTCTAGAGTTATGCCCTTTATAAATGGAAAAATGTTTAATTTTTAGTTTCCGTTCTCTAAATTAAGTTTGTCTTAACCAAATATTATGAAACTTGCTTATTATCATATAACATAGATCAAGTTTGAAATTTGGTGGTGTCATTTTACCGTTTTAGAGTTATGCCCTTTACAAATGAAAAAATGCTGATTTTTCGTTTCAGTTCTGTTACTAAAGTTTGCCACAACCAAATGTTATGAAACTTATACAAAATGCTTATTACCACAGAACTCAAATTAGGAACAAATTTAGGTAGCGTCTCTTTTACTGCTTTTAATGTATGTTCCTTTATAACATTTTATGCAAGCGAGGGCATCATCTGTGTCCCATGGACACATTCCCCATTTATTTTTAGTTGTAATGCATTTTATTTTTCATCCCATTCGGTCTTGCCTTTTTTCAAATTTCATCCTAGTCTCCCCTAAAACGAATTGGTAGCTCCTTTATCATATTAACGTAACGTCACACTGTCTGGTACATGTAGCAATGTTTTGTATCACCAATATATCTATTTACAGGAAAGGTAACGAAGACTCCTACTATAGGCATGGTATATTTACAGGAAAGGAAATGAAGACTCCAACTCAAGACATGATCTATTGCTGCTGTATGAGGACACCAAATAACTGAAAGAACTCATTTTCTATTTAAGTCTGTTTTATTTGGTTTGAATTATAATATTTGCTGTTAAAGTTGAACAGTTGAAATTAAAACCACATTATGCAAGATTATAAACTCACTTCAAATGTGTCAATATGTTTTCATGGGGTGTAATTTTTCAAATGGGCGGGAAATTCACCAGATTAAATTGATTGATTTGTTAATGTTTAACGCCACTTTCAAGACTATTGTGCTATTAGTTGCGGTCAGTTTTTATTGATGGAGGAGGCCAGATTGCCCGAAGAAAACCACCAAACTTCGATAGGAAAACTAACAATCCTAGTCAATTAAGATTGAGTCGAGCGCACCTTGCACAAGGTGAAATTGAATTCACAATCTCAGCTTGACTGGCTAGTGATACAGTAGTTGCACTTCATAGACCACTCGGACACGGAGGCCCCGACAGATTAAAATATATGAGTTAATTTATACTATACATAAATAAGGGATCTGGGATGATTGTCAATGAGACAACTCAGTATTCCTCAAAGATCATATAAAGTGGGTTTTATCAATTATATTTTATATATCGGCAACCTTACGGCCTTCACCATGAGAAAACCATACCGTATAGTCGCCTATTTAAGTCCCCGATATTCATGATTACAGTTAAACAAGAGTGTGTGAGGAAATTAGTCTATTTCGTATACTGTATCATCTCTATTTGTGATATTTGTTGTTTAATTTATCAGTGTGAATGTTTCCCAACAAATGTTTCCTTTCAATTGTGTAATCTGCTGCTGAAAATGTTTCGCCACTCTTTTCTCTTCTTACAGTATCTGCTAGACGACATATTGCTCATTGTTTTATACAATGGAATGTGCAGTCATTGTGCAATGCATGGGGATTTTTCTTCAAGCCTATGAACTTATTTTGGTTATCATCTCTGTGGGAATTATTCCCCAGTCTACCGATAACTATTTGGTTATAATAAAACCCCAGTCTGAATATTTCTTTTGGTTATCAACTGTGTTGGGAAATTTCCCATTCTATTGATTTCCTTTTGGTTCCATCTTTTGGGAAATTTTCCCAGTCTTTGATTTCTTTTGGTTATCACCTTTTGGGAAATTTCCCGTTTTAGTGATTTTGTTTTCGATATCATCTTTTGGGGAAATTTCCCAATCTTGAATTCTTTTGGTTATTAACTTTGTGGGAAATTTCCCAGTCCATTGATTCCATTATATTTTGGTTATCATCTTTTGTGGAAATTTCCCAATTCTATCGATTTCTCGTTCGTTATCATCGTTTTGGGAAATTTCCCATTCTATTGATTTCTTGTTGGTTATCATCTTCGTAGGTAAATTTTGCATTCTATTGATTTCTTTTCGTTTTCATCATTTTGGGGAGATTTCATCATTCTATTGATTTCTTTTTCGTTAACATCTATTTGGGGAAATTTCCCCGATTCTATTGATTTCTTGTTGTTTATCATCTTTTTAAGGAAATTTCCCTAGTTTATTGATATCTGAATGGTTATCAACTTTATGGAGAAATTTCCCAATACTTGTTAACAAATAATTTCTACATTTCTTGTACATGTAAAGTAAAACGTGTTTTGTCTTGAGATTGTTCTCCAATTTTGTTGTGTAGTGTTATTTGATACCATCATCAAATATATTTGTTACAATCATGCAAGTAAAATGTTTGTTTGAATATTTTGGTCACACAAATGGAAAACATTAAAAAGAGAATACAATAGAAATTCTCTTTTTCAAATAGATTGCGTTTAACTAACTTCATGTTAAACAGGTTGAATTTCAAAATAAATAGATTTAAGCTGTATATTTAGCATATTCAATGAGTTTATCTCCGCCATTATACTGGTTGCTAGGGAACAGAATATGTGAGATAGACGCAAAATGACACCATTTTAGAAGGTTTGTGATATAGAGTTACAACATGACAAATTAAATAAAATTTGGGGTGGGGCCAAAATTGCAATTATCGCCCTTGTCCTTTTAAGCCAGATATTCCAATTCTCAAATCAACCAATAATTAATGAAAATTGTGCACTGCATACATTTCTTCGTTTGATCAAAGGTCTTGTTCAACATCTATTTTTAAACAGTAACTTCAATTTTCCAATAATTTCAGTGCAGTTCATAGTAAAACAATGATTGCAACCATTTATGAGTAGAAACAAACTTTACATATATTATTCATGTTATTAAGTGTTAAAATCTGATAACATTGATCTTTGCACGTGTACATCAATGTCTTATAATATAAACATCTTACAATATGAATTATTTTAAGTCAAATCTTATCGTGTACCGACTTCTACACAAACGAATATGCAGAAGTAGATGATATATCAACAACAACGCTAGTGACATTTTTATCAACCATATATCCAATCCTCAAATATGAAACAAGGAAATGTGGTATGAATTCAAATGAGACAAATATCCACCAAAGACCAAATGACGAAGATGTTTGCATCATGGAAAATAATCACATATTAACTAATCATTCTCACTTACCAATACATGTAATACTATGCAGATAAACGGAAGATTCCTGGATTATAGATTGTGTGCGGCAACATCATATGGTTGTGAAATCTGAATTGACGCTATAGATATTTATTCACTTTCTCACCTTTTCTTAACTAATTTATATGTATTACACTTTTTTCCTGGCCATGACATTTAAAAGATTTGTTTCCTTAAAACTTGTGCCAACAATTGTGTCATATATTCTTCAATGAATCATG
Organism: Mytilus coruscus; assembly: GCA_017311375.1. NCBI lineage: Eukaryota > Metazoa > Mollusca > Bivalvia > Mytilida > Mytilidae > Mytilus > Mytilus coruscus. The sequence continues at coordinate 40,780,088 of CM029598.1, forward strand.
GTCATTGGAACATATCGAAGTTATTTTCGAAAATGTTAATTACTTATTGTATGGCTGAATATGAGACAGAATAAAACAGGATGGAGATATAAGTTTTGTGTTATAATTTTGTTATCGAATCGGAATCAAATTTATATGTTTGGAAAAGAAAATAGCAAAAATGATTGTTTAAACTTATAAGTAGTTCAAATACAAACATACAGAAATTGAAATTTGGACATGCATTTTGTTTTAAATTTTTACATAATGTGTTCCCTCAATTTTGGTGTGTAACCCGGATTGTTTTCGCTCAATCTATTTATAACTATTGAACAGCGGTAAATTACTGTTGCCTTTATCTAATACCTTTTAGAAATTACTTATACAAATTAAGTTTTGTATCGAGAGGGTTAATCTTACAAAACATATAACGTATGCGTTGATGGAATTCGAGAAATTTTGTCATGGTGAACAAGAATTTGTCTTTTCCTTTTATTCCATAATAGGTGATTTTCATCTTTTCGTTTCTAGGCAATATGAAATGACATAAATATCATATGCAAAACATGAGAAAAAAATGTAATTATGATCGAGTGTCGATCAGTGTACTCTGCCAGAGCATCTGACATAACTGCCGGCCCGACCGTGCAAGGGCTGTATAGCCAGTCAAGGTCGTTAAAACTTTCATATATATAACTGCCGGTTGTTGGTGGTTTCGTTTTGTAAGTCGATTTTCTATGTTGTGTTATGGAAACTGTCATTTGTCGTTAGGTAGTTATTCGTTTTTTGCCATATCGTTGTCAGATTGTTTTTAACTTTTGAGTTTGAATGTCCCTTTGATATTTTTCGCCTCTCTTTCTCAGGATATCAAAACTTAAATCACAGAATGGCAACTAAACGCTCTTTAGACACAGATGATCCACAAGAACAAACCAACATAGATACCAAAACGAAAAAGTGAAAATTGCTTTCGAAAGTTCAGAAGTGTCCTTGAAACAAGAAAACATCAAGACAAGAAACCAATCTTCCGAAAATCCAGCAGACAAGATCGAAAACCAACCACGGAAACAACAGAAAAGATAACAGAAATGATGACTATATTTTGAAACCCAATACAATTAATATATTTGAAAACGAAACCAGCACTTACAAATTCGTTGACACGAATGAAAAGTTCAGTATAGCGATTAAAGAGCTCAATGAAAAGATACAAAATGGGAAGGTGATTGCCGTTGATTGGCGATGGGGTAAACTTGTCGAGATTTGGTTCAATAACAATGATTAACATCGGCACTCAAGATTTGGTCTATTTAATAGATATTTTGAAAATAGGAATAGTGTATTTGATGATGGTCTCCGTTCTATACTCGAGGACAGTGGAATAGAAAACTGATGTTCGACTGCCGAGAAGATGCCGATGCTTTATTACATCTTCACAAAGTTAAACTCGATGGAGTACTAGACGTTCAAATACTAGAAGTGAACAGTCGAATACACGTATACAGAAATGGATATACTAAGATCAGAAGCCTTAATCATTGCCTAGAGTTATACGTAAATGACGACACATTATTGAATGTCAAGTTACAAGGACGGTCAAGTATGAATATGTCGAGTAATATTTAGGAGAAAAGGCCACTGGACGAAAACATGTTGAAATATGCTAGTGTTGATATTCTTGGTCTCTTCAAATTCTATGATGCACCTCGTACTAGAATGAGTCATAGTGTCTGGAAAGCAGCCTCAAGTTGATATTGTGACTCTGCTCGATCAAAAACAGAATGTCCCGTCAAGGCAGTGACATCTTACCAAAAGGCATAATATTATAATGGCATGTACATAGATTTATAATTTTCATTACTGAATAATTATTTTCTAAAACACATCAGTAACTATCGCGACGTTAATCATTGTTGACAATGTCAGAATATTGATGCGAATGCTATCAAAGGCATATATTACCACCATTTTCTACACAAGGAAATTCCTGTACCAAGTCAGGAATATGACAGTTGTTTTCCATTCGTTTGATGTGATTGAGCTTTTGATTTTGCCATTTGAAAAGAACTTCCCATTTTGAATTTTCGTTGGTGTCGGTATTTTTGCTGTTTTACTTTTTTTAACTATATATATATATATATATGATAGCTCACTTTTACAAATACACATCACCATTACTATAAATCATACATCATGATAGGAAAATATGATTACCTCAGTAAAAAGAATGTTCTTTAAATAGAATTGATGTTTCTACAGACTGATGGTTATTGGATATTCATAGATATGTATTCTCTACTGTGCAAGTTGCCTTTACCGTTTCTTTGTATATAGATATAAGGAATAAACATGAATTCTAGTCTCAGACTGTATTGGCATTTTACTGTAATATCAATTAAATGCATTAAAATTCAAATTTACTTGTACTGTTTTATGTAGGATCACTTCAGAAAATGCTTTTAAAGTAAATATGAGGTAACAGCTGTTGAGTCATGTTCAAATCTCATAAAGATATTATTTCGATACCAATCCAGCCTAAAAAAAAAAACTAAAATAAACAGTTTAGGAATTGCATCAACTTCAAAACGAGCGTAAAACTTCTATTTTACTACTTAAAGATAAAAGACCGAGAAAACACGTAAGCCAGAAATCTTAGATATAAGATTTGCTAAAGGAAACAAATCATACTACAATTTTATTGAAACTCTTTTTCCCGACAATTTTAATCAAACATAATACGATTCAATGTAATATTATAAATATTTTGTACATTGGATCGACGAGAGCAAAGCGCATTATCCGGTTATGTTTAAAGAAACTGTGGATTGGTTATTATCCGTTGTATACCAATGTACGTGGGTATATGTAAACCACGAATTTAAATGTTCAACGAGTTACAAATTTTATATATGCTGGTATGGACACTTTGTCAAAACCACGAAATCATATATACACGAAACGGCAACTCTTCCTCAATTCAAGAAAATTGATACACATAAAAATAATAAATAAAACCACAGTAATCATTCGGAGAACACAGCAGAAATATCTGTGTTGTGCTAGATTTGAATAAATTCTATATAGGTGGAATCATGCAAATAATTGTTACAAAACTGTCCAAGGCTATTAAAATTACTATTATCATTTAGTCAATATTTTTTAATCGTTATACTGTTACAAACATTTTGCAATGATTGCAACATCCACCATGTCTGTTTCGGGGATTAACACTGTTGTTAATATGGTTCCAATATCCAACAACAATGCAGTTGTATAATCAAAAGTGTATGACTTTTTGTACAATTTGAATTTGTAGTATGCGTCTAACTTTTTCATATTGTGTTTTGTGGCGATAATCAACCTTAGGTTGTTTTGTTCTTGTTTTGTCAGATATGTTTGTTTTAGTCTTATCATATTTTTTTATTTTGTCAACGTTAACAGTTCAGGAAGAATACAAATGTATGAATCATATTTTTATGTACATTATCATACCACGGACAGCAATGGCTTACCATGTACGTTTGATGTACATGTATAGATTTTAATATTTTGATATTGGACACAATATTCATGATATTTATTTACGATTCTTTACTATTTCAATTTCTAATTTTTTGTCAGATGAAACAGTTGAAACAATATATAAATATATTATTTCGACTTCGTTTTAACGACTGGAATAATAAGCTGTTAGTATGTTTTCGTTATATTTCTCAATTATGATACTCCACTGTCCTAGTTTCACCTGATCATGCTGATATTGACATAATTTTATTTTGAAACTTCCACAAAAAGAGGAGAAAGATACCAAAGGGATATAAATCGCATTATAATAATATTGATAACTTTATTCGAATGTGACCTACCGAATAAGACTTATTAACGAGTTTGTTCTCACATGAGCAATACGACAGGTGATACACATGTGGAACAGAATCTGCTCTGCTTAACTTCCAGGAGCACTTAAGATCATCCACGGTTTTAGTGGGGTTCGTGTTGCTCAGTCTTTAGTTTTCCATGTTGTGTTTTGTATACTGTTGTTTGTTGGTCCATTTTTTTCATATTGTGATATAGCTTTTGTGCTGATTGGGCGTAAAGAAATCACTAATCAATCATTTGTTTGCCATTGACACAGAAATCTATGACACACGGGATGATTTCAAATCCCAATAATCACTTTCCAATTTCTCAGCAGTTACATACCCTCTGCCATGTCAGTTGATACGTTATACTCGTGCATGTTCACACTATACAGACTTAATATACAGGAGTTTGCTCCTTACGCAGAAACTACTCCAACAGAGTTATGAGGAGGAACGATTAAATTTTCATGGACACCATAACGAATTGGTTGATCTATTCGATGTTTGTGTGTCTAAACTTACTAACTACATGTTTACCACATCTTAGATCGGGATGTACCATCTACATCGTCTTGTCTGCTAAGTACTGATGGTGACCTATTCCCGAATATGAGTGAATTCGCATTGCATTGCTATACGACGTGTCTCGGTATTTATACATCCCACATTCATGTATTTAGTTAGATGTTTCTTTTGTAAGTCTAGTTCGATATTGTGTTATGTCTTATCGTTTATAGTTCGTCTACAGTATTTTTGTTTTATGTTGTTCGTTTTCGAGCGTGTTTACTGTTTGGTCTTAGATGATCTTGCCTTCTTTTACAGTTATTTTATTTTCATTTTCTATATGTATGCAAAAGTTTAGATAAAAATCAGGTATTTCATTTATATTATTTCAAGTTTAAAGCAACTATGCACAGAATTGTTTTGATTATACACAATTTGATGTAGAGGAAAAACCGACATGGCTAGAAAATACAAAAAATAACATCATTTTAGGTTGCATTTCTGTAAATATTGACAATGCAATTTCCATAGGAACTCCTTTTACGGCTAAAACTGTACCACTTTTACTATGAAGTTTTGAAAAAATCATATCCTAGAATGGAAAGTTCATAGGCACTACAATTTTTCAAAGGTCAAAATATAGGGCTGTGCGGCATATTTTCAACGTTTATATGCCCCGAACTTCTAAGAGTTTAAACTAACACTAAATTTCTTAACTATCCCTACCTTGACTGTAGGATTTCCACAGATTTCTATATAGACAATATGCATATGTATATTTACTGGTAACATTCCCAAGTTATGTCTCTATGAGATGAAACCTAGAGATCATAACTGGGAACCAGTATGTAAACAAAATTAATTATCTATGAATATTCTATATCTCCCCAAAAGAGGCGTGGTTTGAGAAACAGCTGTATTTACAAAGTGTAACCTATAAACACAATTCCATTTTAAACACAATTCCATTGTCGTGGTCTTGTACGTGTCAATAAAACAAATCTATTTTATATTGAAGAAACTTACCTGTGATAATATAAACGTCACAAAAATGCGTTAATTTTGTGGCGATGATCCATTCATGTGACGCGCAGTTTATACTTCGTCGATGTCCTGCTGTGCTGTTGTAAATTCCTGAGAGGTGTCCGTTAATATTCTGCGGTTTACATGTTTTAATGAACTATTATATTATTCATTCATGTATTTCTCTGTGCTGAGTGTTCTTGTGTATGTTTTTAATATATTATTGTCACGTAGTGATGTCATTTTAGCGGTATTTTAACATTGCCATATAAACGGGAAGTTTGGCTAGCCATAACACCAGGTTGAATCCACCATTGTTTTTCTTAAAATGTCCTCTACCAAGGCAGGAATATGGCAGTTGCTATCAAACAGTCCGTTTCTATGTATGTTGGCGTTTGTTTTTGTTCCAGTTCAGTGTTATACTACTGTTGCCTTTATTTATGAGTTTGAATGTTCCTTTGGTAAATTTCGCCTTTAATATTCGTAAGCAATACAGCTCATAGAATACATTCATTTAACTAATTTTCACAGTACGATACAAACAGACAATAAAATGGCAAAAAAGGAAAAAAAAAAAAAAAAACAATCCAAAGACAAACAACAGTATACAAAACACAACTAGAAAACTATTCACTTAACAACACCATGTAGTGACCGAATACAATTAATATATACCGACGGACATAAACAAAGGCAATACAGATTTGTTGATTTTTATCATATCATGATTAATTCTTATATTATTGCTATTCATGCATACCATACGTCTTTCTGATTAGAATACTTGACTTACATGAGATGAATTGACAAACCGGATTGCTGACGTCGCGTGATTTTCAGCACGCTGAATTTGAAATCTATACATCATTTCTTAAAATTCATATCGACAATTCAATCAGTAAAAACTTTGTTTTGTTTACAAATTGCTGAGCCATAAAAAAAGAAAATCTGAATCTGGCCATAAGAATGTTGCAGGCAGATATTTATCATCGTGTTGTTGCTAGACAAATTCACGTTAGAAATTTCCCTTTCGGTCAGAACAATAACGGAACAGACAGACCGAATTTGTAAATGACTATCCATGACCAACACTACAAAAGTCAAAAGTCTGAAAAGACCATTTTTGCCTGAATTTGCATGAATTTTTACTCGACATTCTTTCTTTGTCTGAATTATTTAAAAAAATTCTTAACATAGTATGAATTTGTCTAATAAGGTTCTTGATTTTTCTTGACAAGTGTCTTGACAGTATTAACATTGTCTTAAAATTTCTCGACCCTTTCTGTATCATCTGATAAGAGTCTTGATTAGTCTCGACCAATTCTTGATTGTCTTAAATTTGTCTCGATCAGTCTTGACATATTCTTGACATTCTTAATAATGTCTGAATATGTCTTGACACATTCTTGACAGTCTTAAAGCTGTCTGAATATATCTCGACACATTCTTGACGGTCTGAAAGATGTCTTGACACTATCTCAACAGTATAACTTTCGCCTGAATTGTGTATAGACACATTCCGCACCGTTTAAACACTTTCTTTTGCTGTTGTATACTCATTTTTATTATTGTTCAACTTAACTTAGAAGAATCAAGGATTTGTATAAGAAAATACCCTTTGGGTGCCTCTGAGTGGGAGTGGCCCAAATGACCCTCTCCCCTCCCCCGCCGCCCCCATGTAGTTTAATTTTGATTTATGTTTTATTAAACGTTTAATTAATTTGTTTTCACTTGGAATATATGTCGTAGTTACTGACAAACAGCATTTGAGATTTTGGCCGATCGAAAACTGCCAAATTTTCTTTACTGAAATGGGTGACCTGAGGCAGTTTTAAAATGTGACCGTGTGTCTCTTTGAAACCCACCATTCCTCTTGTGCGTGTGTATGGCTAAAAAGGAGGACCTTGATTTTTCGTTTGAGACAAAGAATTTGTTCCCATCTTAATTCAAAACTTAAGAACAACCAAAAACTTTTTATTCAAAATTGAGTGTTGTATTTCATAATTTTATATCAAAACTAAATATTTGTTATACTTCCTCCTGACTTTTTCTAAAGATATCATAGAAAAAAAATGTTTAGATCTTAATTATGCATGTCTGTGTGAGATCCATTTCATAAGACAAATGATTTCTTTAGAAATCATTGATGAGACCCTTATAAATACAGTTTTCTATCAATCCTGGAGTAGATAATAATTTTCTTTTAATCTTTGGGAAATTATCCGATTTGTTTTTATGTTAAATTATTTCACTTCATTGTTTTGACGAAGAAAATCCATTTAGTTCTAAAAATTTTAATTAAATGAAGATTTTCATCTTGATCTAAGGACAAACTTTTTAAATTGTAGTGGCATGGTCAGTCAACTGATAAGTCGCATGTCTGATTACAGGTAAAGCTGTAATTTTCCATATGACAATTGTGTTGTGTGTACCCTGGGGATGTGTATAACTTATTTGGAATACCTGAATATTCTGGGGAGCATCCTGTCCACATGTAATACTTAATATATATTGCAACAGATGACATTACACAAATTTTCTTCTGTTAAATCAAGAATTTGCATAGTAAGACTAGGTATACAAATCCTTGGAAAATTAGGATACAATAATACTTTGCTATTAATAAAACCACATTTTGGTACAATAATTGTTTATTTACTATATTAACATTGAATATTATGGATGTAGAATGAAATATGTCTACAGTATGATTGGTTTTAATCATTTACGCAATTATTTATAAGATTTTGGAATCAACATTTTAATTATTTACAAACCACATTTAAATTGGTTTATATCAAAATACCCACATTTGTATTGTTAACACTTTAAATTTAATAGCCATATTTGTATTTATAAAAATAATGATATATCCGAATTTTAATTATTTTATATTTACATGCCCAACTTTGGTTTTGTTGTTGTAAGTATAGCTTGAAACAAAAGTATATTATATGAATAGAAATAAAAATAAAGTTATTTCAGGTATATTGGTCATTATTTTTAAAACTCAGAATTTAAAATGTTCAGAATATGTCAAGCCATACTAAGAAAAATAAGAAGGTAGAGAATCTGTCGAGAAATTTCAAGACAGTATTCAAATGTTAAGAATTTGTCAAGAAATTTTAAGACCATATTCAGAATGTCGAGAATTTGCCGAGTAAATTTCATACAAATTTGATATAGATCAGAATTTGTCAAGAAAAATTAAGACACAAGTCATACTTTTGGAAAATGTCGAGTTATTGTTCATGCAAATTAAGACACAAATTGGTCTTTTCAGACTTTTAGACTTTTGTAGTGCAGGTTACCTTTAGTCACAACGCCACATCAATACAATGTCATTACGCAACGCCATTTGCTGGGAGAATGACGACGCCATGGCATCTGTTTACCAAGTCGGCAGGTGTTCTTGGCGGCAGATTCACGCCGAAAATACTGCATTTCCACAGAGTCTACTAATTAAAATAATTTTAAGTTAAAAGTTAAAACGGCATAATTGTCAAAATCGGTGGATACACTCATAATCCAAGAGGAAGATCAGGATTTCAGTGCATTTCACATGATTTGAACCTTTAATGTGAACTTTCCAAATGCAAACTTTAGTTTGAAGTTGAAGAAATAAATACAACGTATTTTTATATGTATTTTACAAGCATTGCTTATATGAAAAAATGGAATGAAAAAAATAATCTTGTGTTTTTTAATGTCCGTTAGTATATTATAAAACAGTTAACTATTCTTACTGTTGACATTAGGCAGTATTCACAGTATGAATGATATCTATTATATTTAATGTTATGTGTGACATGTGTGATTTATGTCGATTTTATATAAAATAGAATATTTTTGTCAAAAGAAAGATAACCCACATGCTTCATTATTTACCCTCATATATATGAATTAAAGGGTACTGGTAAACACAATATACAAACTTGTTCGAGTTTGCATACGCATTACTTGCATTAATTTATATCTGTTTTGATACTTTAAAATGCAATATAACATTGCAAAGTATAGTATATACCATTCGTTTGACAACCAAAACTGGACTGTAAAACCTACAATAAGCAATCAAAATCAAGAAAGCGACATCTATTTTTTGTCAACGTAGCTAATTAAGTCTGGTCAATTGCAATTAACATTAGTACTAGAAACTTTACTATTCGCGAGGAGGTTTCTGATAATGACAATATTAACAGAGAGCTAAATCAAAACAGCGGAATCACTTAAAACATGCTCGGATCAAGAACTGTAAAATGCTGGACTGACATTTACATTAATCGAAAGCACATAAAAATGGAACCATAAAGAGGCAGATTTTATAAATAATATATATAGGTCAAATAATGTATTCTTTTCCTTGATATCAATTCCCGAAGGACTGTCGACACTGATTTAATCGATTCATATAAAACACGAAAAATAATTTCATTTAAAAATATGTAATAGACACTTGTTCTACCTCAGTTTTGAAATAAAGCTGTATAAAAATATGAATATGTGGTATAACTGTCAATGAGACTTTTCTGCATAAGAGTCCAAATGAAACAGAAATTAAAAACTATAGGTCACCGTAGAGCCTTCAACAATGAGCAAAACGCATACCGCATAGTCAGCTATAAAAGGCCCCGAGATGACAAATGTATTGTCCGGTTTTCTAAGTAATTACATTTTGTACATTCTTTAATAAATGTTTCAAACAAAATGACAAAAACACAAATGTATCAGGGCTGGGAAAACTGGAAACTTTGGAAGAAAACGAGCCTGAAGTATTGGTAGTGACAATCTAAATTATAATTCCGCAAATGGTAGCAAAATGGCGACAATACAGAGAACAGTTATGAAAAGAAAACAGATGTATTCAGTGCTGGAGATGTCGGAAAGTTTTATGTCTATCGAAATTATAATTGTGGTCCCAGATCTAAGATATTGCAGATGTTGATCTACTCTCTCTGACATAAAAAAATACCGATGCAAAATAAATAATATAGTATTAATGTATTGACTTTTCATATTGGCCCTGTAACGAGCTCGAGGTATTAATAATGGTCAAGGATGGTTGTAATGGCCCGAGGCAATGCCGAGGGCCATAACAACTGTCCGAGGCCATTATTAGTACCAAGGGCATGTTACAGGGCAAATATGAAAAGTCCATACATTGATACTTTATTAACCAACTTCATTCAAGAACAGTCTTCGAGTTTCGGGTCCAAATTCAGCTAACCACGGATCTATAACAGGGCCAATACAGAAACACCCAGTTCATAACACTTTTATTAAATGGTTTTAATTCTTCGATTAAACTAAGAGTAAGAAACTTACCGTGAAGAAGATACGGGAATGCATAGCTGAAATAATTTGTCTTTCGCATTCACGATGGATTTTTGGTCAACATTGTCAGATGTAATTTCTGATTTCTCATCCAAGTACTTAATTTTATGCTATTACAATTCATTTTATCTAGCAAATATAAAGTAGCTGGGAAGAATAAATCAGACAGTTTAACTATTCTTACTCTTGAGTAGTCTGCGTTCTGATGATTGATCTACGGAAATGAAAAAGTGATAATAATCGAAAGTCGTACTCGAAAAGGCTGTGTCATATTTCCGTTTCAGGACGTTACAAAACACTGAACATCATTTAAACTTTTTTTTTTAGTTAATTTTTTTTTTTAAAGTTGTAAATTTTTTAAAGAAATAAACGACATTTTGATTTAATCGATGTCCCGTTTCATCTGTTCATAATGCATGGCTGTGGTTTCGTAATGCACGGGTGTGATTTCGTAATGCATGACTGAGATTTCGTAATGACTGGCTGTAGCAATTTCTGCGTTCATAATGACCAGTTGTCGAAATTTTCCATTTATAAAGCATAGGCAGTTCTATACATATTGTAGTAAGTTGGTTAATAACTACTAATAAAACGGTCGAATATCTTTGGCAAAGTTAGTTAACAATATCGAACTCATTACACAACAAAGAAAAACCATTTATTTGCTAGCCATAAAAACATGTTCTATCACCATTTTTCTTAAAATGTCCTGTACCAAGTTTTGTTGCACTTTAGTGTTTCTGTTGTTCCGTTGTTTTCCTCTTATAGTTGATGTGTTTCCCTCGGTTTTAGTTTGTAACCCGGATTTGTTTTCTCTCAATCGATTAATGACTTTTGAACAGCGGTAAACTACTGTTGCTTTTATTTAACTAGAGAAACAAATAGGAGAAATAAGACAACAATTGTATAGTAAGTGTATATGATTGCATTGAAACAGACATTAATGAAAACAAAACCTTAAAAGTAAAATAACAAAATACCAAACTCAAGAGAAGTTGAAAACGGAAAGTCCTTTAGAACATGGCAATATCAAAAGCTCAAACACATCTAACGAATGTACAAAAATTGTCATATTCCTGACTTGGTACTGGCATTTTCTTATGTAGAAAATGATTTATTAAACCTGTTTTAATATATTTATATTGTCCTATATTATTTCATTGTCTTTTGTTTTACAGGTGAAATCTTAGATAAGGACGTTCGACATCCAGTCTTCCTCTTATTGTATTTGCAAAACAATACTGATAACAAATAGACCACGATTAGATATATGCTGCATATTTGTTTATATTTTGAGTAAATAACAAAGTGTTTTCTAATACTTATCTGAGAAAAATAGACATATATTATTGTTTCCATCGTTGAAATTGACCTGAACATGCTTGGAATGTTTGCAAAGAGGGACGAAATATACCAGAGGGACATTCAAACTCATATGTCGAAAATAAACAGATAAAACCATGGCTAAAAAGACAAATAGACAAACAATAGTACACAAAAAACAACATAGAAAACTAAAGACTGAGCAACACGAATCCCACCAAAAGTGGGAGGATCTCAGGTGCTCGGAAGAATAACAGATCCTGCTCCACATGTGGCACCCGTCGTGTTGCTCATGTTATTACAAACCCGGTCATAGTCTAATTCGGTGCAACTGGACGTAAAGCAAACACCAATCAATCTATCGTTAATATATTATCTTTGAACTGTATATACATATATGCCATGGTCCGATTTTTCAGCTTTCTAGATATGTATGTTATATTGCAAAAGTGCTGATAACTTGCTTTGTTGTAATACATTTGATACCTTAGATAGTTAATGTTTTCATTTTGTGTTTTGTTAAAGATTTTCACAAATTAAAGTTCCAAGATTCGTTTATATGTGTTTCTGTGACTTGTACGTTTTTTCTTGTCCCGTTGTGTTACCAGTGATATAATAAACATACTTCCCTTGGATGAAGGTGTTAGGGTAGATTAACACACGAGGGAAAATTATCACGCAAGACGAAGTCACGAGTACTAATTTTTCATCGAGTATGTTAATCACTCTAACACCTTCATCAAAACAGTATGCTTTTATTATACTGAATGCTTTATGATTTAAGTGTGCACTATGTTATTATAAGGACAATTGTAAAAAATAAAGTCACAAATTTATATAGGCAATACATGAACAACAAGACATGCGTTGTCCAAAGGGGTTTAAAGTGGACTATTGCCATTGCATGGAATATAAAACCTTAAAGTAATGTGACATTATTTAGTCTTCTACATCCAGAAATGCATCGACGTGACCAGCATAAGTCGTATATTCATATAATTACAAACAAGTATTGCTACAAGCATAATGTGAATATATCATATGTCCATGTCTTGAATTAAGAAACCTTCATCATAAAACGAGTATTCTAATGATGACACATTAGACAGATTGAATACTATAGTACTGACTAAATTAACATTGTAATGAAATTAAAAGTCAATGTATATCGGGTGATATGGAAAGCTTTATTTCTTCATAATTAAAGTTTATGAAAACTATTAAGTGACCTAGACTGTAACCTTTAATGAATAAAGGCAACAGTAGTATACCGCTGTTCACTAGTCATAATTCGATTACGCCAAAACAAATCTGTGTAACAAACTAAAACCGATGGAAACACATCAACTATAACAGGAAAACAACGGAACATCAGAAACACTGAACTACAATAGCAAACGCCAACAACCATGAAACGGACTGTAGATAATAAATGCCATATTCCTTACTTGGTACAGGAAATTTTAGGAAAATATGGTGGGTTGTACCTGTTTTTTATGGCTAGCAAACCTACCAAATGCTCATGATAATTCTTAACACTTTATATTTCATTTCAATACAGTAAGTATCTCTGACAAAAAGTTTTCTCTTAAGTTTACCTAGTTATTTCAAATATGTGTTTTAACATTGAGCTTTTGTCCCATTTAATGCACAGATGACTAGACATAAAACAGCTGCATAAGTTATACACCTTAAATAAGTATCGAACATATCAGCCCCAAAATATATAACAGTTGATTACAAATGTTTAATAAAAATCAATCCTTTTTTCTTCATAAAATGCACGTTTCAACATTTAACAACACTTCAGTGATACTCGAGGTCAAAGATTTGAAAATTCAAAGCGTTATATAAAAAATAAGATCTGATAAAACCACCTAGGACCAAACATCAATCAAGCCCAGGACAATAAATAAGAGCTTTGAGGAGATACATTCCTTGATTAAAGTTTTCTTTTAATTCTATGTAAATTGTCTTATCATAGATACCATGGTTGAAGTTTTGTACGCCAGACGCTCGTTTCGTCTACAAGATTCATCTTTGACGCTCGAATTAAAAAATTTAAAAGACAAAAAAGTAGGATTTTGAAGAGCATTGTGGACCTAGAATTCCTAAACATTTTGCCAAATACAGCTAAGGTAATCTTTTCATAGGGTAGACAATCCGTAGTATTTAGAAAAATCCAAAGCTTTGTATATATATGTAGGGTCAACTCACCCATAATAAACATGACAAGATAGAATGAATATAAAAGTTATTTCAAGGCCTGTAGTAAACAATTAAAATAAATTTCAAAAACAAGAATGTTATATTAGCCAGGGCATACTGATTAATAAAGCAAGTCCAACTGTCTTGATACATGTATGCATTTGTTTTGGGATAACGTTTAGTAACTGTTTGTTCTGAATATTCCAGTGAAAATATCAAACTTTCACCTTTGTGTGTTCCTGTTACTTGTGTCTTTTAGCTCTATAATATTGTATCAATTATGTATCCGTTTCTTGTGTTTATATTCGTGTGTTGGTTATTCGATATGAAAATCTAGAGTTAAAGGACACAGTAACGAGAACACACCAATGTAACAGATTAAACCCACGATGTAAAACAAAAGAAAAAGCACTTTTAAAAATTGCAGATTTGTAATATTTGCTAGAAAGCGTTTAAAAAAAATGTTTAAGAGTTTTAAAGTAAATCTTTTCTTTAAATATACTGTCAAGCAGTTTGTGTGAAATAGAGGTGTGCAAGTATCAATTTATATAAACAATAAATGCAACTCATTTACCTAAATTTAGTTTTCCTTGGCTGAATAGCAGTACTATACTTTTATTTAGATTCATACGTAGGTCTTTTAAAGTAATCACGTACTTATTGTATGCTTTGGTTTTAAATATACACGTATTCCCTTTACAACACAATCAGAGCCAATCGCTTCCGTAATGGTATACATGCGTTTTAAATAAAACGAAATGGATATGTATGTCATTGCTTTTAATTTACGATACAACTTATACTTTGAAAAGCATGCACCGTAAATAGTTTAAACTTTTTCTATTGAACATAAACAAATAATTTCAATAGAATTTGTAATTTATAATTAGTAGAAAAACACTACGCAAATGTAACTACATATAAATTAATTATTACAAAAATGAACCATTGGCTTAATTAATTTCCAAATTATCAAAATAGAGTTATTTCAAAACAATACTTCAGTAATAGGCTGCATTGTATATTGTTAGAACTGATGGTGGTGTTAGACAGGAACAAAATATCACATATTTACCTATACCATATGACAAGAAATATGTCAAATACAATCTAACATGTCAAATATTTGTATTGTATTGTTATTAAACAATTTCGTTAACACCAAATATACTTGTATTTGTTTTTGTGCATTTGAATTAATAAGGGATATTTTAAAACAATTTTGGAACGCATTCATTGGTTTGACTAAGAACAATAGGTAGTGAATCTGAATATTTATATGATTTCAACACACTTACATAAAAATATAAATTTGCCTTATATCAGATTTAGCAAAATGATATCCGTTAATTCGTTTTCATCTTTAATTGTATTATACGTTTGTTTCATTTCAAAGGAACAGCAGATGAAGGTAAGATTTAGTAATTTCAAATTTGATAATAAAAGGATAAAAATAATGATAAAAGTATAAGTATTAATCATGTTATAATAAAATAATAAAATAGTAATTATAATATTATTTTTCTATTAATGATTATATAATTTTATTATTATTGTTAATAATATTGTAAGAATCATAATCATTAATTTTAAAATGTATAATCTCAGGTGTTCCGTAATCGTATGTTAAACTGCTTGACATGTGGTTTTGTATTGTTCTGTATTATATATGTATGTACATTTTATGCAGTGGTTTATACGTTTTTGGTAATGTTTTAAATCCGTTATACTCTCCTTACTACGATATTATATTATATTTTATGACATAGACAAAAAGCAAATAATCAATGTAAGTATGCTACTCGCTATATATAGATATAAGAAGATGTGGTATGAGTGCCAATGAGACAACTCTCCATCCAAGTCATAATTTGAAAAGTAAACCATTATAGGTCAAAGTACGGCCTTCAACACGGAGCCTTGGCTCACACCGAACAACAAGCTATAAAGGGCCCCAAAATGACTAGTGTAAAACCATTCAAACAGGAAAACCAACGGTCTAATCTATATAAAAACGAGAAACGAGAACCACTTATGAACCACATCAACAAACGACAACCACTGAACAACAGGTTCCTGACTTGGGACAGGTGCAAACAAATGCAGCGGGTTTTAACGTTTTAACAGGCGGCAACCTTCACCTAACCTGAAATACTGGTGTAACATCACAACATAGAAAGACACACTATAAAATATCAATTGGAATGGCTTAACTCAATCAAAAGGCATATTAATAAAAACAAGTAAACATACACTGACCGAATAAATTTGATCTATGACAAAATGTAATAAAATATATTGATCAAAAAGAGGAGATGTAAAACAATATCAGAAAGACAACTTGAACCTTGGACAAAATGGCATAAGTACACACTGATTTCTTAATCGATTTTTGACAGTCTTATTTTCAACAGTATACCAATACCTATAAAATTCCATTAAATACTTAATGAGTTCATTGAGACAGGGGTAGAGTACATGCAATTATCATGATTAGGGCTAGTGATGACTTCGTTCTACTGTGTGTACATGCTTTGTAAGGACAGTTTCGAGATGTTTGTTCAAACAATAAATTGTTTACAATAAAAGCAAAAACTGTTCCTTGATCAATGTACTTGGCTACAGATACGAACAAAGTTGCTGGGATTAATTCCTCATCTGCTGTAAAGCTCGTTAGCTGTACCATTAGTGAAAACTGCGGTGTAGCATCAACAACACTGTCAGCGAGAAATGATCCAGATATTTGTGAACCATATCACACCACTTACGATCGTCAATCTTTAAAAATAACGCTGGTTCAAATTCCAAATTATAGGTTTCATAACGAGCGAGTTTAATAGTACTATTTAAATTAAATAACGAGAGTTGATATCAAGCAATATCTAATTATCACAAGTTGTTAAACCTGTTTCTCTTACGGTCAACACTCTCATTGTGTTAAATTAAAAATTCCGTGAATCGTTGTTGTAGTCTTATGCACATGCCAAATCACATATGTCCGTTGCCATGGACGAAATAAATATCGTCTTAACCTTTAAAAGTTATCAATGACCTAACGAATAGGCAATGGAAATGCCGTGATATCGTCTTATGATGCTGGATAAGCCAATCAAATTAACGCAGATTTTCGTATCACCTTTTTGTATCACAATCCGTACAGTGTGATACGAGAAATATCTATCTATGCAAGAAATAGATAAAGGCTACAACCATAAGAGAATCTCAGTTATAATATGATTATGTATATCAACTGTATTGTTCGACTCAAGCACAAGTTGAACCCTTCTTAAAGATTAATTATTGTCAGTACTGAAACTGAACTGAACCTTTGTACCTTTATGTTTAAAGTCTTCAGGAGATGGCTGCAAAGCAATTGTATAGGCTTAACCACTAGCGCTAGTATTCATTTAAGAATCCTCACTTTTTCTTTGCTTCACTCAGGTTGAAGTTATATTGTTAACTGGACGAGTAGAATATATGTTACTGTTTTACATAACAAGGCCTAATATCAACGGTATATATAAGAAAGACTAAAACTTGATTGTTGGTATAATTTTATACCCTTATATATATATATGTGTGTGTGTGTGTGTGTGTGTGTGTGTGTGTGTGTGTGTGTGTGTGTGTGTGTGACAATGTATAAACAATTCATGAAATCAAACAGATCCATAAAATGTTCGGTCCGAGAAAATGCTATTATATAATTATCTATTCACCGCTCCATTACGTGTTTATGTACATGCATGTTACTTCTTCCTCTTATATATATTAAGGTGGCTTGGCCCTTTAACAGTGCGCAGTTTTAACGCATGTTTCTAACGACGAGCGCCTTGACAACGATCGCTTTGAGGGTCTTCTCAAAAGTAGTGTTGACGACATTGGAACGCGGACGTGTCTGAGAGCACCCTTTCCCGATGTCAACAAACGATGCAAAACTTTCTTCAAAAAGGAAATACAGAGTGGTTTGCTCATTTTCACATAAAAGGACATAAATATACATGATATGAGCATAACATTAAGGAAAAGAAATTATAAATATTGACATGTACGATGGTATCTGGTGCGTTCGCTCCGAAAACACATTCTCACCCTACACGTTCGATCCTTGGGTCCGTTCGCACCCTATTTTCATTTAAATACCGGTTGAATTAAAAGATGTCTTTTAGATGTATATATGAAAATATGTTGTCAATGACGCAATGTTTAACCGTAAACAAAGGATAGCGATGTAAACAACTGCATGTCACCGTACGGCTTTAAAAAACAAGTAAAGCCCATTATAGTATGCTATAGTATAAAGGCATCGGGGTTCATCTGCACGCTATCCGTTTGGCGTATTATAAAATTTTGTTACTGCCATAAATCTCTTTTTACTTGAAATATCTTCATTTCCAAGTATTGGTAGGATTTTATTCCGGAGTATGTGAAATATTTTCTCACTGCAAAATTTTGATAATAGTTTTGAACTATGACAATTTTCAAGCAAAGACTAAATACATGACAGTCACACCTAACATTTTATTTAAAGATTTATATACTTTATCAACTCATGGGCACAAAAATATCTTAACAAATTTTCTCGTATCATAATTCTATGAATTCCGGAACTCTAGTCCTTTAACATAAGACCTCAGGGTCAATGTTTTCTATTTATGATATTCTCCTTTTACTTATTTTGCTATTTTGTTAATTTTCTATTTTCTGTTTTATTTATCAATATACCAACCGAGTTCGCATTAAAAAGAAGAAACATCAGCGTAAAAATTTAAATAATTGAATAAAAATTTGTTATTATAATAGACTACCGGAACTCGAGCAAAACATTTCACTAATTAAAATTGATTATTTGTTTTATGCAGAAAAAAAACCCCGACACTTCAATTATTTGCTGTTTTCCACCTTTAATCATGTAGATGTAAATTGGTCAATAGTAACCTGGACCTAGAATTCCGACCTACATTGTATATCGGTCTATGCTATTATCCTCAATACCGCATGCTTTGCGGAGAAGCGCAATATATTTGGTCTGACCAAGTCGGGATTTAGCGTATTACACCCGAAGTCTACCGGGCAGTTCAAACACTTCCAGCTAAAGACTTTATATATAAACAAAATCTATACTACTTACTAGATTCAGGAAAAGTTGGGATTGCAATTTTAAAACTCGGCCCAGTACACAGGGACGCTATATTAGTCGGTGATATTAGCAAACTTTAACTTCTGTCTTAATTTTTGACATGCGTTTTTTTAAAGGAAGCTAATAACATGAATAAGGAATGTTCTTGATTTAAAAAATGAAAGTGGAGTGTGTCATTGCGGCAAAAATATGAATGACAAATTTCTTAATGATGTGTAGACATGTGTTTGACCCACCTGCTGCAAAGAAAAGTAATTATCGGTCTATGATGATAATAAGAAAGGCAGTGGCAATAGCAAATTTGCTATTTTGCCGGCTCTGATTAGAATATCCTTATTCAACCGGCAAAATAGCCTATTTCTACAGCACCAAAAAAAGTGAATTTGTTATTTTGTAGGTTCTTTGTAAAGAGTGAAATTTAATATTTTATTTACTTTTGAAAGTACTATGAAAAATTATGTGCACTGTCAACATAAAATAAAATAATTACTGCTATGATTTATCAGTAGTAATTAAAATAAGAAAACTGCTAACAATATTTGAGACACGTGTAATCGTTTGAGAACGTAACATTTATCAGTCAAAGTATAAATAACTATTAAGAATTTATAACAAGAAAAAAAAAAAACCCAAAATAAAAATATTGAGCATCCATTTGTTGCAATGAAATCATATCTAAACATGTAGTTGAAATTATTTCTAAAATCAGTCAGTGACAGTCTAATGCTACATATATGCATAAGAATAAAATCTCAGATTTTTAACTGTGTGTTATAAAAAATAAAAGTTAAAAATCTCATTGCGTCATCAATTTGATAAAACATTATACAATATAACAAAGTCAATCACATAGCTTAAAAATCAAAATGTTTCAATTAAACTTGCTTTTGGAATAATAGTTATTTATTTGAGTTGCATATATGTGTAAACAAAATAGTTTTAACTTGGCTTCCGCTTACCTAATGCCAGCAAAATAACATGTTTTGTATTTTTCCAGCATCGGTTACAAATTCACTGTATTGCTGTTGCCGGTAAAATAGCTATTTCTATAGAAATTGAAAGCTTGAATTAAGATATTTTAATCAGAGCCGACAAAATAGCCACTGCCAATAAGAAAAAAATGATATTTTTTTTAAATGGAGTTTTAAATTTGAAGTTGTTTCATTGGCAATCATACCACATCTCCTTATTTTTATATCGTAGGGTTAACATGGGTATAGAAATATGACTTTCCTAATCCGACAGATAACCCTTGCTTGGACAGGGAGTTCATACAGCTGGATGTATAAATACGCAGCCTCGTAGGGTAAAAGGGGAATTTTGCCCATACCCAACATAGATTGTCCATTCATTTTGCAGTGACAGTCCATATATCTAGCCCCTCCTACTTTGCAGAACCTTCATATGGTACTTATCATCCATATGTTCTCATCCGTATTATGCTTGAAATATTTGCCAGTGAACGTTCAGCAAGCACAAATTAAACTGTTATTTTGTGTGCAACTATATATACAAAAGAACGTCATTTCTGGTCCTTTTATCATACTAGTAGTTGACTACGCGGTATGGGTTTTGGTCATTGCTGAAGGCCGTACGGTGACCTATAGTTGTTATCTTCTGTGTAATTTGGTCTCTGGTGGAGAGTTGCATCATTGCCAATTATACCACATCTTCCTATTTTTTTATATTTCATGGTGAAAAGTTTTATTTGAGGGTCACCTTAGACCTTGAATATTGCAGTTGTTATATATTTGAAAGACCAACGTTAACTTGATGTACCAAATTTGAAAATGGTGAGTAGACAGATTTGTTGGGATTACAACGATATTGATTTCAACCACGATAGCTGTGAACACAAAATATGGAAATAAGTTTTCTTAAAAACAATGCTTCCAAGGAGAAGGTGTGAACTATTAGGACTTGTTCCAATACAAACAAGAAGTATTAGGATAGATCACATATTTTTTCAAGTTGTTAAGACATATTCCTAGATACATCTGCATGTATGGCAGTCACACCTTTCAGCACATTTTTGTGTTAACAAGAGTGCACAAGCTGAAATGTTTCACCTGCTTTACTAATCATCATTGTTGATTGATTTTATGTTGATATTCCTAACGATAAAGTTTTACTACAAGTATCAGAAAAATTAATACTATCAATTATCAATAATCATGAAAATGAGGCCAAGGTCAGTTAAACCAAGCCAGCCTTACACATGCTTCAGTGATTCCTATATAAGCAACCAAATTTTTCCAACAAAAAGGGGGCACCATGGGCCCTCCCATAAATCCACCTCTGTTACAATCATTCCTTAAACCAAATATTTTGAAACAAATAGTATGCAAGAAACAGACAAAACCATGAAAATGAGGCTAAGTTCAGATAAACCCTGCAAGACAGGCATATTTGTTTTTATTCATTATTTTGTACATATATCAGGCTGTTAGTTTTCTCATTAGAATTGTTTTACATTTGTAATTTCGAGGCCTTTTATATCGGACTATGCAGTATAGGTTTTACTCATTGTTGAAGGCCATATGGAACCCTTTAATTGTTTATTTTGTGTCATGTGGTCTCTTGTGGAGAGTTGTCTCATTTACAATCATACCATATTTAATATTTCAATACATTCATTTAACAAGTAAAACTGTGAGCTACTGCTCACTGATGATACCCCCGCCGAAATATTTCGGTAAACAGGAAGTTGTTGAGTGATGAATCTGAAAACGCATCACACGGTATAGCTGACTTATATAAACCCTGAAACCAAATTTCAGAAATCCTTGTCAAGTAGTTCCTGAGAAAAATGTGTGACGAAAATTTTCAACTTGGCTAAACAGGAAGTTGTTGAGTGATGAATCTGAGAACGCATCACACGGTGTAACATACTTATATAAACCCTGAAACCAAATTTCAGAAATCCTTGGTCAAGTAGTTCCTGAGAAAAATGTGACGAAAATTTTCAACTTGGCTATCATGTGTAAAATAATACAAGTGTTCGGTAAACAGAAAGTTGTTGAGTGATGAATCTGAAAACGCATCACACAGTGTAACTTACTTATATAAACCCTGAAACCAATTTTCAGAAATCCTTGTAAAGTAGTTCCTGAGAAAAATGTGAAGAAAATTTTCAACTTGGCTATCGTGTAAAATAATACAAGTGTTCGGTTAACAGGAAGTTGTTGAGTGATGAATCTGAAAACCCATCACACGGTGCAACTTACTTATATAAACCCTGAAACCAATTTTCAGAAATCCTTGTCAAGTAGTTCCTGAGAAAATGCGACGAAAATATTCATGGGACGGACGGACTGACGGATGGACTGACGGAAGGACAGACAGAGGTCTGCCAAACAGTATACCCCACTTTTTAAAGCGGGGTATAAATAATCATTCCATACATCAAATATAGTTTATCTACTTCTTTTAGTATTAGAAAAAACAGACAAAAACTTGACATTGACAAATGACCTATTGCTAACAGTATCTGATAAACAACATATAATCATGATAATGGTTTACTTTTATAAATTTTGACTTGGATGGAGAGTTGTCTCACTGGCACTCATACCACATCTATTATATCTAATCAGGTAACTTTAACATTGATCACTGATCCATGAAATGAGGTTGAAATCTTTGTTGCAATCTCTATCAATTTGAGTGCATATCTAATTTTACAAAACCATATTTATCTGATTTCAGTAATCTTGATCATTGTGATAGGTAATGAGGTTGTCAGTTAGTGAGACACAAGTTTTCCAGACAAAATATAATTCGTTTGATTGTTTTGTTTGGTTGCTGTCTCATTGAACAAAACTATATATTCTATTTCTCCTTTACAATGTATCCCGAAAATATAACTTTTGAAATAGAAAATAAAAAGCATATGGATGGACAAAAATGCCAAATGATGTAAAATAATTCAAGTGACCATTTGGGTCAGGGTTGGTGAGGTAAAATATGAGGAAAGGCATGTGCATTTACCACAACTGTCACTTGGTATTATGATTTCCAAAATCTACAAATCTCATTAGCTACATTCTGTATTAAAGACAACTGCATATATTGCAGTTTGCATAAAATGAATCTTGTTTGCAGCAAAATTCACTCAAGCAGCAAAAATAAATTAAAACAGCTCTATTAAAACTCATTTTTGAAACATTTTTGATTTTATTCCTCAAATGTCTATATATACATGTAGCTATGAGATCAAATTTATAAAACATTTATTAACATTGTTATTTTCAATATACTAGTAATTGTCATGATTGTTGACGTGTATACATCATGTACATGTACAATCATTAATTGATCAGCTCCATATTTTCATAATTTTTATATCAATATTCTCTCTTCAGTGTTTTTTATATGACTCAATAATCTATTCATCATTGGGACATGTAGGTACAGTAGGTCCTTTTGATCTTGGATTTTTTATGGATTTTGACAGCACTTAGCATATAGTTCCAAATTATATTTATCTTGGCTTCTTAAGTGGATTCTGAACACATTGTATATAGACACCAAGTGTAGATGATCTTGGGTTCTCATGTGGATTCTGACAGTACTTTGATTATACATGTAGTTCCGAGTATTGTTGATAGTGGCTTCTAATGTTGTTCTTAAGTTTAAGCACTTTACATATATAGTTCCCAATTGCAAGACAAGATGATCCTGACTTCTCATGTAAATTATGTCGGTACTTTGGCAATAGTTTCCAAGTAAAGTTGAACATTCCAGGATCTTTTACAACAAATCACTACTTCCTCTTACATGTACTTGAAGCCTGAAATTAAATGTGAGAGGAGTTCTGTCAGAAAATCAACCATGATTGACATTTAAATGCATAATGTAGTTCATATTTTAAACTAGAGGCTCCAAGGAGCCTGTGTCGCTCACCTGATATTTTTATTCACAATTGATGCATGAAATAATGCAACCATTATACTTTTGCTTTAGTTTCAGAGATATAAGCCAAAACTGCATTTTACCCTATGTTCTATTTTTAGATATGTCAGCCATGTTGGTTGGCAGGCAGGGTCATCAAACACATTTTTTAAACTACATGTAGTTACCCTAATGATGATTATGGCCAAGTTAAGTTAAATTTGTCTCAGTAGTTTCAGAGGAGAAAATTTTGTAAAGATAACAAAATTTTCAAAATTGTTTAATATTGACTTTAAAGGGCAATAACTCCTTAGGGGTCAATTGACAATTTTGGTCATGTTGACTTATTTGTAGATCTTACTTTGCTGAACATTATTGCTGTTTACAGTTTATCGCTATCTATAATTATATTCAAGATAATAACCAAAACTGCATAATTTCCTTAAATTACCAACTCAGGGTAGCAACCCAACAGCGCGTTGTCTGATTCATCTTAAAATTTTGGGGCAGATAGATCTTAACCTAATGAACATTTTTATCCCATGTTAACTAAATTTGCTCTAAATGTTTAGTTTCATTGATATAAGCCAGAAAATGTATTTTACCCTATGTTCTATTTCTAACCATGTCTGTCATGTTGAATGACAGGCAGGGTCATCAGACACATTTTTAAACTAGATACCTTTATCATGTTTATGATGATTGTGGCCAAGTTTTGTTAATATTCATTGGGCCAGGTTAGCTAAAAATGAAGAATTTGTGGCGATCAATAATGAGCAAACAAAATAAAATCACATGCACAGCAAGTATAAATAATAATTTTGTTTTATATGTTGAATACAGACTTCTCAGGTCAACCAAATTATGTTGAGGTTACTTGTACCCTGTTTGGAATAAGGGATACACAAATTTTGTATTTAAAATACTAAGCACAAAACAATAATGAACTTTTCAACTCAAATGTATGTGTTATTTGGTAAACTAGATAAGCCCTACAATGTATGCTTAAACCTGATACTTGACCTTTAGAATTTTTTTATACCAAAGAGAGAGAGAGAGGGGGTAATTGTAAACAAATTATGATCAAGACGAATCCATCAAAAAATGTATTGCCTTGTACTGTAAGGATAAAATTTACAAATTAGGCCATTTATATTCCCAAGAAAACAAATAAAACAATCCAAACTCTTGAAGAGGTGGACAGGGTAAGGAACAAACATTGGAATGAGGGATCAGGAAGAGGGAGTCAGGTGACGGGAAAAGGGGTATTGGGTCTGCTAGCTTGGACTCAAGTGAAAATAAAAGTAACTAGTTTAGTAGAAGCTGAGGGTAGAAGTAAATCTTATGAAGATTATAAATAGAAAAGACCAGATAATTGTTTTTAACAGCCTGTGCCCTTTGATCTTGTGTGTGTCACTTTATTTTTAAACAATAAAATAAACTTAATATCTTTATTTTATCATGTTATAGAACTATACTAACTAAAGCACGATTAAAAAAAGGAAGGGTGCAAACAGACCCAGGGTGCGAACGTGTGGGGTGCGAATGTAAAATGGGGTGAACGTGAATGCGAGCTAACATGATTTTGGGTGAAAGGACCAGAATTCGAAAAGAGGGGGGATGAATATTCTGGGAAATATATTTGGCCAATTTTTGTCTGGGAGCAAGGGGGATGGAAGTGGAAGTAGGGAAAAATATTTTAGATTAAAGAGAAGGAAATGGGAGTTGGGGATAGGGAGTGGGAATCATGGACCCCTGTCCGAGGGCAGTTATAAAGGTACCCACATTGGACGTTAACGATAAATATTTTACTCGATTTGACCCTAACGTAGCTACGAAATTATATTTTACAAATGACGATTAAAAATCAAGATTCATTTGAGTCTTACGGTAGCGCAAAAGGACATTTGAAATGCTTGGCAGTAAAGGGCATTCCTACCCTGTCCATCCCTCGATATTTTTCCCCAACAGGCTATACATGTTCACAACTTGCCTGTTAAGGATCAAATAAACACATAAACATGATAAATAAGATACCAGCCATAACGATTATACATAGATCAGAAATTTAGCCATGCAAGGTTTCAGGCGCAGAGATTTTCTACAGTATCGAGTATTTTGAGACAACCCCCCACTTTGTATTTTTCGTGATACTGATAACATTTGGCTGCCTAAAATATTAATATCTATGTTTTCTTATGTAATGACTCTACCTGCATCGTTGTCTATTCGCCACATAGTCTATTATTCATGTACATTGTCGTATTCATCAGTGGTGTATGCTATCCACAATGGCGACCCTGAAATTTCTGTTGTCCGATTATGGCGCCAATTTAGAGAAACAACTCGCGCCAGCCAAAATTACCGTATTTCCCAAAATAATCAAAATTTCGCTTTTTATAACAAACAGTTATATGTTAATCACATTTATATTCAGCTATCGTCCATTGATATAATTGCAAACATTATTTTAATAAAGCCATCAATAAAGAATTCACAACAAAGTAATTATTAGCGTGCATTGAAATCAGACCTCATGGGGTAGAGGGTTAAACAAAAGTCCGTAACTTTTTAAAAGCCTGGTGACCCCAATTTTATTTTACATTAAATTGCTCAAAAGTTCATAGCTTTGACATATCCGTTTTAAAAAAATCTACCGGGAAATTTTACGAAAAATTGATTTAACCAATATTTTTAGCCTTAAACTTAAATTAGAAAATGCAAAATTTAGACATAAATCTGTAAATAAAAGGAATTTTAGGTCTAAAACAACCAAGAGAAACGTTTACATTTCAAATTTTAATGTTTTTCACATAATAATCATATTGACATGGTTCTAAAAGTCTTTGAATTTGATGTAGCCATTATTGTTGAAAGGGTGGAAATGTTTGGAAATAGGGTAAAATCGCACATTTGCTTCCATTTGAGGGAAAACGAGCCTGGTGACCCCTTTTTCTTTGCATTTTGGATTCAGCATAAAAGATCTACAAAATATGTGAAAATAAAAATTCTACCGGGGTCCTTATTGGGGTGAGCCACCTTAAGTACATACTTGGGAATCATTTTGTTTATTATATTAAATCTTCTTCATGTACTTATGTCATAGGTAATCCATTATTGCTGCTATCGGATGCACATAGAATCATTATACTTGACACATCAACATAGAAAGAGACAGTGGTGGCAGATGGATATAGCTGGGTCTTATTTTTAGACTTTCATTACAGAAAAGGATTCATTTTCTGGTCTGACTATAATGTAGGAACTATATCCAGGTATTTGCAGCGATTTGTTTACTTTTTGTATGATTCAAGTGATCGATAAACAGCAAAATTAAACAGTCTGGTGTGACAACAGAAACAGAGATATTACACTGAACCGAATGAATTTGATCATTTACGACAAACAAATATATGTAACAGCTTAAAGCCCAAAATTTGCCGTTGTTCTTTTTGATTTTCAAACATGTTATACCATTTATCTAAATTAAGACGACAGTAGTTTAATTATCGTAAATTAATCAAAAGAGATAAACAAGATAACAAACAAAAATTGAGAGAATCAAAAATGACCAAGAGTGGATGCGTTGACAGGGTACGCTTCTCCGGCTATATATACAAATAAAAGATGTGGTATAATTGTCAATCTGCACCAGAGACCAGATGTCATAGAAGTTAATAATCATAGGTCACAACACGGCTACCAACCATGAACAAAATCCATACTACATAGTCAGCTTTAAAAGCCCTGAAATGACAATGTGAAACAATTCAAACGAAACAAACTAACGGTCAGATTTATGTACAAAAATTAAAGAAAAACAAAATGATATACAAGAACAATAGTGTTTATTTCAAGTTTATCCGGATTATATCTTAATTGAAATTCAAAATATATGCATCACGCGTCATGCCAATTCATATTCATTCAAATTGTCACAACATGGAAGGGCCATTATCGCAAAATTACAGATCATTTGACTATACTTCAAGATCTCAAAAACATGTCGCTAGTGAGTTGAGACACCGACACAGTGTATCGGGCACCCTTTTGTGATAGTGACCGTAACATTTATGTCGTGTCGATTTTATTCGGTCATTCTAATAACTCTGTTGGAGCAGTTTTCACTTTTTGTGAGAGGAGCACACCCTTCCAATAAAATTCGTATAGTGTGAACATGCACTACAGCAACGTATCAATTACAATAAGAGCCGGACGACGGGCAGAGGACATATTACTTCTGAGAAATGTGTTGACAATGTGAAAATTGAAATCATCACATTTTTCATAGATTCTATATCTACGAATAGACCTTAAGATGAGTATTCAAAATATACATTTATCTTACATATCTTTTAAAGTGCGCCTACCGACACGTCTTTTATGGATCAGGTGGTTGTGTGGGAAGCTGAAGATGTGTCGATTTTACTTTGGTCTTCGAAGATATTTTATCATAAACAATCATTCTGCACAGCAAAATATCCCATATCAGATCCGAAGAGGGTGAACTAAAAATTCCTGAAAAATATTTTGAAATATATAGTTATTATATGTCATACTGGCGTTAAGCCATGGCTTTGTCAGTTTATTTTTAATTTATGCGCTCGAATGTCCCTCTGGTATCTTTCGCTTCTCATTTGAAATGAAGCAGGAAGAGTTTACCTCACAAGTTACGCGATTTAGTGGCTGACAATTTAAGTAAACCAGCAAAATTAATGTTGAATCTAACCATGTATCACCTACTGTTTATCATAATTTATCGGAACTAAAGGAAACGCTTAAAGTTCCCCGTTGTAATGAGTAGGAACGCCCATGTATATTGGTTATCAACACAAGGGTTATGGGTCTTTTAACGGCGATCATTAACTAAATAAAACCCGGAAATATACTGAGCCGGGCATAAATATTGATAATGACTAGTTGTTTCAAATTGATCATTGTTGATATTACATTTCTATATATGCGGCTTTGGATGATGATGATGATGATGATGATGATGATGATGATGATGAGGAGGAGGAGGAGGAGGAGGAGGAGGAGGAGGAGGAGGATGTACATTAGTTTTACAACTGTATTACTCTTTTCAGGATAAAATACCCAACTTACAACGATACAACTGCAGAAGTCATTATTAACAGCCAAACCCCTGCAGGGTTGGCAGTAGATACAGTAAATGACGTTTGATATTGGGTACATCATAGTCAGATAATATCAAGATCTAATCTAGATGGATCTAACACTACAAATGTTCTTTTGGAAATAATCCAATTGACATAGAACTGGATATCACAAATGGGTAAATATATTGATGCCTTTTAGATCTCAATAACTTATCGTATTGCTTGTAAATTCGTTATATGTTGCAGCATGTAGTTTCATTATATAGAATAGAGAAAATATCATGCAATAAATCAATGAAAAATCTCCAAAAACCTATGCTGGCATATTAAACTATACAACTACAAGAAGATATAGGAATGATATTGTCTATATTATAAAACTAGAATTTATTGAAATGTATTTTCCAATTTCTCAACTAGTCAATTGTGCTTCATACAATTGATAATAAGAAATAACCATGCATTTAAATTTTAAAACTAAGTAAAGTTGCAAAAGTTTATATATTTTATGACACTCAACAGAAAGTATATTGAATGATAATGAATATTTTAAGGTTATTTTTGTCGTATAACACACCGAGGATTTCATTATAAATCAAATAAAAACCAGTAGGGAGGGCTTTCTTTGTGCAATCATGACACCCCGAGGTGTGATATTCGACCAGAATAACCATAAATTAGCATGCTATAACTTAAACCGTAAACAAATATTATTTTCATGTAAACGAATTGCAAGAGGTGTATCCCATTTTATATATATCTTTAAACAAGTCTAAATTGAAAACAACGTTCAAACCTATAGTTGCATTGGATAAAACCGCAATTTTATACGTGTGCATGCAAAACAAATTTCTTGGTAAAGGGGTCTAAATACAGCACAAACAACATTTTCCGAAAGACCAAAAAAGTGACAAAGTATATTTTAACAAAACGCAGTTGACTAGCAGGTCGAACAACGGATGTTCTTAAACCCTGCTGACTGCCATTGGCGATTGCCAAATAAAATGATCACCAGATGTAACAAAATGGATCTTAAATATTAATTTAATATCAAACAGAAAACAATAAACTTGCGGAAAAGATGGTATACCGCTAACAAAAGGTGCAAAAATTAGTACACCATATCCGGATTTCGACAATTAATGTCTCTTCAGTGATGTTAGGAATCGAAACGGTATTTGGAAGGCCATATAATTTACCTCAATTTAGGATAGACTATTGAATTATATATAAGCGTAAGTTATTACTGTCCAGTTACAATAAAAATGTTACTGTGCATGCATGTAGTAAGAAATAAATGAATTGTTATCATGTACGAAAATACAAGTCACTTGGTAAGTTATTTATCATACCATAACTTTATAAAAGGGTGCTATATATTTTCTCTTGTTTGGTGACATTTCTACCACTGAAAAGCAGATAATTTTATACGAATTATTCAGAATAATTGTTTTCTCCTTATGTCTGGCAATAGTATATGTTTGTCTTCACAAAATGAGTATCATTCGCAAGAGGTATAGGGGAGGGTTGAGATCTCACAAAACATGTTTTACCCGCCGCATTTTTGCGCCTGTCCCAAGTCAGGAGCCTCTGGCCTTTGTTAGTCTTGTATGTTTTTTGTTTTGTTTTAGTTCATTTATATGTTTTGGAGTTTGGGGTGACGTCCATTTTCATTGAACTAGTACACATTTTGTAATGGTAATGTATAGGTCAGCCGATTTCTAATACAGTTTTAACCTTCAGATCAATTGTTTCGATTGATTGATTGATTGTTGGTTGTTAAATTTAAGTGACAAACATTTCATGCATCAGAACGAACACATTAACAATAAATACAATAGGTAGGTTCTGTAATAAAGGTCGTACGGAATAAAGGTCGTGGAAATTTGTACTGCCACTGGAACATTTGGGTATATTGGATAGGAACATACATTTTGCCTTGAAACAGGCTACCTAAGTACCCATCAAAGAGTTGCTGCAAGGGTTCTTAACCAGAAACCATGGCACTCAATCTACACCAGGCAAGTCTTCAGTCGAATGTGGGTACGTACTTGTACATCCCGTACAGCCAGACTAACACTCCACTCTAGCAACGGTCCTTATGTCGGTCGGAAGAAGATCAAGAGTTACCATATTACTATTCACCAGTAACCCTTGGTGACCAATTGTTTCGAAAATTAAACTATGTGTTAACGACTTTTTTCTGTTGGTATTTCAGTCTTATGAAAAGGAGGAAAGGATGGTTTCTTTCTAAAACGACTATTAACGATGGAAAAATAGAACCGTAAAACCACAATTGGCAACAACACACGATTACTATCAAAATAATTAAATGTTTTAATAATCTGTAGTTTGCATTTTAATCAGGAAAAATATACACCATTGTACACCTAACACAGGTCTTTAATTTATCCCTTGAAGCAAATTTCATTGAGACGTGGTATTGTTCCTCTGATTCTTGAAAAGAATGACTTATTGTTCTTAAAAGAAATAACTCCATATAGATATATACCATAAAAAAAATCAACAAAGCACATGTATCCTTTTTCAATAAGTTTTACGTTTATCATCATAAATACGTTCACTAATACGATATAACTTTGTTTCAACTCACCACAGACATGTTTACACGGTCTAAAATCCTAAGATGCCAGAATAGTTTTTGATCTGTGTCCTCCATACCTTATTAAGACATTTTGACTGAGTCTGGATTCCTGTTGTGGTTGATGCATACATTGCAAGAGACACCTTTACATCCCCGCAATCGGCAGCGCTCCGTTTTGAATTGTCCGATTAATTATAATTTTATTTAACCATAATAATATTTAATCGAATTCTTTTAATTCAATTTTATTTGAAAATACAAAACCGAAACATATATAATGAATTATACGGTTTCGTACATGTCGCAGATAAACAAATATGTTGTTGATTATATATAGATTCTACCACTGCATCGAACGAGATACGATATTTATCCACTCGAGACAGTTAAATTTACAAATTTAAAACGCGAGGCTCGCCGAGCTTTTTTAGATATTTAAGATTTAACTACCGAGAGTGGTTAAATATCGTATTACACGAGATTTGGTGGTAGAATCTCTGATGATTTTATACAATATGGAGGCAAATTTATTCCTTTTTCAAATGATCTGCTCAAAGATGAGTTCTGTCTTTGTGACGTCATCAGGCATGGTCGCCTTTTTCATGACGTCACAATAGGAAATTCAGAGGAAAGCAAGAACATTTGACGTCATAATCAAATGAATAACTGAGATCAACGAACCACATGTTCATTTAATAAACATAATCAACAGGTCAGGAAAAGGATAAATCGTGTAAGAATTAAAGAAACATATTGATGGCATATAAAAGGACTTATTGAAATTTCAGAGTTAGGTCCCTAGCACATGTTCAATTGTGTGTAAGTATGTAGTTGCTAGTTTTCTGTCCAGTTTTTAGTCTTGTGGACAGAAAGTATGATGTGTTTGAGCTTTTGATTTTGCCATTCGCTAAAGGACTTACCGTTTTGAATTATCCTCGGAGTTCGGTATTTTGTTATTTTACTTTTACGATGGCAATCATCGTGGCCCGTTTCATTGCATAAGACACCAACATATAATAAAGTACTAATAACTTTTAAGTAGTATTTAAATATTGTAGATATACTCAAATAATGGTATTCACAAGCGGGATAAAATGATGTCTACTCGTCATCAACCTGGTTACTTTATAACGTGACCTTAATTAAAATTTGTATTAATTACAATAATCTAGAAAACGCTACTTAAAAATATACCATAAGCATTCTAGGTAATGGTATCTTTTAAAAGACCTAATAATTATCCATTGTATCTCCTGTTTATAATGTAACTAAAGATATTAATTTTCTAAACTAAATGAAACCAAGCTCAGATACCAACATTTTCGCATATTCCATTGACTTTTATTAGTTATGGAGTTTATGGCAGATAAAATTTCATTCTGTGTCTTCAAACAACATGTAGGCAGGTGGTTGACCGCTACCACAAGATTTGCTGCAATGTTCATCTATTGATTTTTAGCTTTTATATTGAAGCAAAGGCTTTTCGTAGTTCTTAATAAGTTTACTCAAAGTGCATTATATGTATTGAGAAGGAACGAAACATTCCCTTATGTCGATACCACAAGCTAATTCTAACATTATTAAAAAAAAAAAAAAAAACAGAATACAGATACAATGTATTTTGAATTATTTAATATACGCTGATACAAAACAAAGAATTGACAAAACCTGTCCTTTTCATTCACAAGTTAAGTTGAGTTATTATAAAATAGGGATACATTGTATATGGCATGATTTTCAATGCGACAATTACATGAATCCTACAGAAATTTATTGACGCAGATGAAAGCAACTATAGGTCGGTGTACGGCCTTCAATAACGAATAAAGCCCATACCGCATAGCAAACTATAAAAGAACCGACATAAATAAAGGTAAAACAATTCAAATTAGTAAATCAACTGCATTGTTTATACACACAACAACAAACGAAAACCAATATATATATATATATATATATATATATATATATATATATATCTGCAAGTCTAAATTGAAAACAACGTTTTAACCTATGATTGCGTTGGATAAAACCACAATTTTATACGTGTGCATGCAAAACAGATTTCTTGTTAGAGGGTCTAAATAGAGCACAAACAACATTTTCAAAAGACCAAAAAGTGAAAAAGTATATTTTAACAAAACGCATTTGACTAACAGGTCGAACACCAAATGTTCTTAAACCCGGCTGACTGCCATTGGCAATTGCCAAATACACTTTTTTTTCCAACGCAATCATAGGTTTGAACGTTGTTTTCAATTTAGACTTGTTTATAATTTTTCGTTTAGGCTTGTATTATATTTGCCTTCGGGTTTATAGGATCCGTTCATCCTATTTTGACTCCTCAAAATTCAAGAATCTATCCTAAATTGAGGTAAATTGTATGGCTTTCCAAATACCGTTTCGATTCCTAACATCACTGAAGAGACATTAATTGTCGACATCCGGATATGGTGTACAAAACCTTTGCCCTTTTGTTTGCGGTTAACATCTTTTCCGCAAGTTAATCGTTTTCTGATTAGTGTTAAATGTTTAATTAAGATCCATTTATTACATAGTGATCCGTTTATTTGGCAATCGCCAATGGCATTCATCAGGGTTTAAGAACATTTGTTGTTCGACCTGTTAGTCAAATGCGTTTTGTTAAAATATACTTTTTCACTTTTTGGTCTTTTGGAAAATGTTGTTTGTGCTGTATTTAGACCCTCTAACAAGAAATTTGTTTTGCATGCACACGTATAAAGATTGCGGTTTTATCCAACGCAATCATAGGTTTGAACATTGTTTTCAATTTAGACTTGTTTATAATTTTCGTTTGGGCTTGTATTATATTTGCCTTCGGGTTTATATGATCCGTTCATCCTATTTTGACTTCTCAAAATTCAGGAGTCTATCCTAAATTGAGGTAAATTGTATGGCTTTCCAAATACCGTTTCGATTCCTAACATCACCGAAGAGACATGAACTGTCGAAATCCGGATATGGTGTACAAAACCTTTGCACCTTTTGTTTGCGGTTAACATCTTTTCCGCAAGTTAATCGTTTTTGATTAGTATTAAATTTTAATTAGGATCCTATTATTACATCGGTGATCCGTTTATTTGGCAATCGCCAATGGCAGTCAGCAGGGTTTAAGAACATTTGTTGTTCGACCTGTTAGTCAAATGCGTTTTGTTAAAATATACTTTTTCACTCATTTGGTCTTTTGGAAAATGTTGTTTGTGCTGCTATATATATATATATATATATATCTGTATATATAGGAACAAAGGACAACCATCTTATTACTTGGGACAGGCACTTACAGAATATGACGGGGTTCACAAGACATGCGTGTGACGCACAGTTCATAATTCTATTTGGGTGTTCTGGTGTACTGTCCTAAATGAATGGAAGGTGTCCATTATTTTCTGAGATTGACATGTTGTAATGTACTATTGTATTATTTATTTATGTATTTCTCTGTCCTGAATGTTCTTCCGTTTATTTGTACTGTATTCCTGTCACGTAATGTTGTCATTTTAACGATATTTTTAACATTGCCATATAATCGGGAGGTTTGGCTAGCCATTAAACCAGGTTCAACCCACTATTTTTTTTAAATGTCCTGTACCAAGTCAGGAACATGGCAGTTGTTATCAAATAGTCCGTTTCTATATATGTTGGTGTTTGTTTTGTAGCAGTTCAGTGTTTTTGTTGTTCCGTTGTTTTCCTCTTATAGTTGATTCGTACATTCGAAACTCCAAAATTAAAAATGAGGGACAATCAGGGTAAAACCATGAGACCGGTCATCTGCAAATTCGTTTCACTTAAATAAAGTTGTAAAGTATTTTTGTTTAAACAGGTGGATATATTATACCTTACGTTCTGCAATTGGAAAATGCAAAATGGATGGAAGTGAAAACCAGGCAATCATTGACAGCGGTAACAGTGAAAATTTGGCTTTAGGTAGATCTTTGTACCTTGCTATTGCTCACTATATCACAATGTTTACTATAATTTTGTTTACATTTACTCACATATGTTTTGATATCTTTGTATAATAGAATGTGGTTCAATGTTCTTATTTACCAGCCATAACAAATAGTTAAAATACAAAGATATTTTCTACATTTCTATCAAAGGCCTACTATAACGACCATAGCTACGTCCAATAAACGCCAAAAACGTAGACTCCTATTTAGCATTTAACACAAATATATAGACGTCGATACACACTATATATGTATAGGCTTCCAGTCAATAATTTTGCAGGAATTGACAGATATTTAGACATTTCCCATAAAATCATAAGTATGAAGTTATATTTTAAACTATGTGCTGGTGACGTCTAGTAAAACAGTTTATTATTAGACAAGGGTAATACAACATCTAAGGAATTAACTCTTTGAAAATAAGCTTAACGGTTTAATCATATAATCAAAATTAGTATTTGTCAAACAGCAATAAAGTTATTCCTGTAAATTATGTATATATAATTTCTGGAAATGTTCGGTTTTTTTATCAACATGTCGTAGTACATATTTTCTCAAACTTTATGAAAATTAAAAGAACCAGTAAACGTGTTGGGTACCTCTTGAAGTCTATCAAACAAAATATCTCACTAAGGTATCCATACAATGTTTTATCTATAAAGTTATATGTTCATTTGACTTAACAGTTATACCTTAAATGTTTTAGATCATCTCCATATATAAGAAAATTTTGTTTCTAAGAGTCATATATGTGAACAATATAAGTTGTCAAATACATCATGTATATTATTTACCAGATGTTAAATATTTGGAGCATACGTATCTGCATAAACGGTAGTTTGCATAATGCAGTTAGAATTAAAGAACTACATTGTACTAAATCATCATGACGGCTTTTAAGGGTTAAGTAAGTACAAATGTATAGATACGCAAAGAATAAGGTATGTTTACAGTATATGCATGACATAGAACACCATTGTTGCTATATAAAATATAATGTATATCGTAACATTTCATACTAGAAGGTAGTCTATGTTACAAATCTGTCAGTCCCAAGTGGTATCATGTAATTATAAGTACTTCCTACGGTACAGAAAGATATAAGTAGTGCTAATATTGGAATTTTCAATAGACAACGATCTATTGAAAACTATATAATGCCTTGTCAAAGATAATTATTTAAATAATATAAAACCAGCATTTATTTTTGATTCCTTCTTGTCTATATAGAAATATATTTGATCACATTTTTCCTTGTTTTTTTTTTTTTTTTAGATAATGTTAAATTAAAAGATGTTCATTATCAAAGAATTGAACATATGAATAATGTGTCATCGATTTTATTAAGTCATACATAGTCTTTATTCTCTTGAACACTTTCATATCGACGACATATTAGCATCATTATCAGTAGAAAATATAGTATATCGCATCGATGGGGTATTAAATAAAGCTTTGGCAATATTATGAAAGATCTTGAAAGTGAATTTCGGTTCGAATATTGACATAACTGTCTTTCTTATTGACATTGGAATTTTCCTATTCATTTGATTGTGTGTGGCTTCACATTGCAATTCATGTATGCAAAGCAAGAGGCTCCTATCATTATCAAAGCATCACGTGTCATTCCTTTGTGGTGTTCATTCAATTTCCAAGTCTTTGTTTGTAACCTGTCTTTGAATCGTAATCGATTTATGAGATTTGAAAATTGGTTAACTACTGTTGCATTGATTTGACATAAAGGTCCTTTATTAGATATGATAATACCATAATTAAAATGTATATTTAGTATAATTGTAAATGTCTTCCAATTGAAAACAAGCAGGCTCTACATTTTGTGGTATACATTCTGCCAAAATTTCATGTTATCAAAAGTGTATCTATTTCTTCAGACTTTTAACGGACTCTTAAAATCTTCACAAACACTATTGAAATAAATTGTTGTGAGATCCTTGATAAAACAAACAATGTCCACCATTTTTGTATGGTGTTTTAATGGTGTTGATATTTTATCTCTCAAATAAGATATAAGACGTTTATTTGATATTCATTCATTAAAATATCCCTTTTCAGATTTTTCAGATGGTCGATTATACTGGACTGAATACGGCAACATGCAAATTAGATCTGCATTTCTAAATGGATCTGGGGATGGCATATTAGACATCGCTACTGGCACTCCTATGGGAATCACTACGACAAAGAGCAGAGTTTATTTTTCTACTTGGAGTACTGGACATTTATTTTATTTTTAAATCTAATACCTCAGTCCAAAGTGAGCTTATGTGTTCTACTGGTGCTTATCTAATGAGTATCAAAGTGTTCCCCTCAACACGTAAGTTCTACTTATTCGTTTGTTTTCTATAAAGAATAGACGCTAGTATAATAAAGTAGTTTTGAATTTTGCACGAACTTCTTAAAGTGAACAAAATTAGATTTGGTGGATACATGATTACACGCCAAGTAATAAAAACACACACACTGAATGCTAACTTGAATACATAAATTGCATAACACAATAACAGACTGTATGTAATAAGTATATACTTGATCCGTTTATATTTTCGTCCATTCGTTTTATCGTTTTCAGAAATCAAAACATAAGTGATTTCATTCTTCTGTTTTGATACAGTAAAACCAATAATGCGTAATAAAGTGTTTTGGTGTTTTTGTTTTAAATATCATCAAATAAAACGAATTACGACATTTGATTTCGTTTTCTTTTAATTCTGAAAACTTGTAAACTAAAGAGCGAAGTATATTTTCTTGGTTTAATAGTCATCGAACAAAAATATTGTCGACGTACTTTGTTTTATTTCTAATATTACGGTTACTTGTTTGATGTACACAAAATAGACCGACGGACTTATGAATTAAGATACGGTGACAAAATTAACTAGCCAAATGTTCTAATTAGTTCAACAGTTTGATTTGATAAAGCAAATAGAAATTGGGTTAGAATTTAGAACTTAAAGGTGCAGAGCAACTCTTACACCCCACTAACAGTTAGCAAATATGTTTTACTTTGTATTCAACCATGACGCTGATTGCTATTAAATAAATAACATGTTAACAAACAAAACAATATATATAGGTAACCACATCTGATTTTATCACAAGTGAAGCATGATCTGCTTATCAAACCGGAGCTCCTAAGATTACGCATGTTTTATGTGTGGTTCGTGTCGCCCAATCTTCATTTATCAATTTTGTGTTTTTGTTAGCCTTTGTGTCGTTTTCGAGTTTTGCCGTTGCATTTTAGTTCGATTTCGACTTCAGTGTTTTACTATCCATTTCTGACTGCTCTCCGCCTCTCTTTAAATGTCTCTTTAGTAATGCCCAAGGTCAAAATATTT
Source organism: Mytilus coruscus (assembly GCA_017311375.1). Classification (NCBI taxonomy): domain Eukaryota; kingdom Metazoa; phylum Mollusca; class Bivalvia; order Mytilida; family Mytilidae; genus Mytilus; species Mytilus coruscus. The sequence goes on from CM029598.1 coordinate 40,819,407, forward strand.
GGAAATCGAAAACCTCATACAAGTTTATAAGAGCTGATAGAACTGTGCAGGATTAACTGAAAGTTTGGAAAAGTCCATAATTATGTTTTCTTGTTTTCCTATGATGTAGATGTATTATGAAACTGAGCCCGAGTGCACGTATGCATTATTTCTCTCTAATTAAATGTAGATTTTCCAGATGTTGTATTGAATGGTACGAACTAAATTCAGATGTCTGTTATATTGTAGAAACAGAATGTTCAAATTATGAAGAATTACAAATAGACGAAAACGATCATCGTCATACCATACTGACTTAGAAATTGACATTCCTATAAGTGATGACGCCATTGAGGAAAATTGGTACAGGATAATGAGTGACAACGGTGATGACATGCCTACGTATCCACCTGGATTATCGCACTGTGGAACATTATATCCTATTTGGCTTAATGGTTTGTAATTTGTGCACTAACTTAAGTGCAGTACGCTTGTTTTCAATAGCTATAAACATTCTTAGAAGCGGTATTATTTGTTGTGTAAAAACAAACAAACAAAAACCAACCTAACTCCATGGAAAATTCTAAATGGAAAGTCCTTTATCAAATAGAAAAATCAAAAGCTCAAACACACCAAACGCATGGAAAACAACTGTCATATTTCTGACTTGGTACAGGCATTTTCTTATGTAAAAAATTATGGCTTAAACCTGTTTTTATGTGTATTTCTGAACCTATGTGTTTGTCAATTTCGTGTCGAGAGCATAGTTATCAATTATTACTATCATAGTAAATAATATCTATAATTTACTTCCTGATAATATTCAATATTTTGGAACATTTGCCTGATGAAACTAATTTTTGGATGATCTTTTACTAAATTAATAAAAAAAAAAAAAACACTTTTAAATGAACAAATTCTGACCTATTTCACTTAACGTTAATTAATGTTTTTATTATTCTTCCTTTAATGAATTAATTTCATCTCTTTTGTTTTCATATATCCGACTTAAGTCTCATTAAGGAAAAATTCAATGTTAAAAGTTCCCATAAAAGAAAAATCAAAGACGCACTTGTGGTACAGTTCTGCTTTCTGTCTGTACTTATTGTTTAATAAGGTTATCTATTAACGGCAACAGTAGTATACCGCTTTTCAAAAGTCATTAATCGACTGAGAGAAAACAAATCCGGGTTACAAACTAAAACCGAGGGAAACACATCAACTATAGGAGGAAAACATCGGAACAACAGAAACGCTGAAGTGCAACAAAAAAAAAAAACCATGTGTTTCCATTGATTGAAATAATACAACGAAAACGGGAACACGAAAACTAATGAACAGCGTGTTTGTCGGTAATGGTAGGCCACAGTTGTTTACTGATGTTCACATTATTTAATCCCTTTTAAATATCCAAACCAAGAGATATCTAGGCGAACCGTTTTAACTCAACACTTTAAGGTAAATGTATCAAGACTATGCTTGTCGACAGGTAAATTAGCAAGATGTGTTATATTTTACAATGAGACAGCTATCCATGTAAATGCAAAGAATAAATGTGTACATCATCAACCGCCTTTCAAATCTATACAAAGACTAAAATGTGTGTTCTAACATAAGTTGGGAATATCGTTAGTAATTTAAAAGTGATGAGTTGATTTTTGTAATTTTGTTCAATTTAAATTACATTGATAGTTATCTAGAATAACTAGTTTCTAATATTTATTCACAACAACGGACAGATTCCGTCAGTAGATGCCACAGTCACATTATCCGATCCTCTATAATTGTTTTGAGATTACCGAGTGTTTACTGTTTGGTCATTAATAAAATTGACGGGTGCCAAACTTTGAGCATGAAATACCCACACTTTACGATCACTGAATAAACTCATTATAGATACCCGACTAACAATTTTGTCCGTGAGACGCGCGTTTTGTTTACAAAAGACTCCTCAGTGAGGCTCGAACAAAAAAGTAAAAAGGCCTAATAAAATCCGAAGTTGAAGAGCATTGAGGACCCAAAATTCTAAAAGGTTTTGCCAAATACATGTACAGCTAAGGTTATCTATTCACGAAGTTAAGCGAATCTTTTGGTAGTTATTGTCCAAAATCTATTGTTTTCTGTTTTGTAGTAGCGTTTTCTGTACTGCTGCGAGGTATAGTTCTTTCTTCTGCCACTGATGTTACTGCCTTTTGGTATCGGGTTTTGTTCTAAACTAATTATCTGTTAGAACTTGTCATATAAAAATAAAAAGATATTGGTATAATTGTGAATGAGAAAACTATCTACCAGAGTTCAAATGACGTGGATATAAGCAATAAAAGGTGATTGTACGGTCTTCAACTATTAAGAAAACCCATTCTGTAAAGTTTGTGATAAAAGGACCCGACATGCAAATTGTGATATTATTCAACCGAAAAATATCTGCATAACTTATAACAATACAGTTTACGAAAAACAAATACGACGGACATGAACCAACGACAAACACTAAATAAAATCGTCAATACTTAGAACAGAGACATAAAAATTCTGAAATCGTCTGAGTAAATCATTAATCTAAATCATAAAGATGAAAAATTAAATTTGAAATGTAGGCCATATATTGCGAAATGAACAGTTTCTTTTAGAGACTATAAATATTGATATATTTTACAGTTCTAAATGTTCAATTCCTTCATATTACTCTAGAAAAGTTGGATGTGACTAAATTTTTATTTACAATATTTTTGCATTTACATTTTCATTATAAGGTTCCTACCAACCATACGGAGTATAACTTTCTCTGAAGCCTGTATACAGACTGACAGCAATGTATGTGAGACGTCACTGAACATTACAATTTCAAATTGCGGATCATATTATGTTTATTATCTTAGCGAAACACCTGACAACTCGTCGTACTGTTTTGGTAATTTAAATGTTATAATAAATAGTTAATTCAAAAGTTACAACTTCATTACTAATTGCAATTTGTGTTTGTTTTAAGCCACTTTCATTTGAAATGGTCTGGATTTGTTTTGTCCTCTGATTGGGGACAAATAAATGTATTTGTAAATCCTAGTTACACACTGCAGGGTTTAATTTCCGCTTATTGATTATTGTCTCCGGCATGAGATGTTAACACTTTCAACGAATATGTATCTGTTTTGATGTATACATATTTTTTACCTTTATATTTGATCCAAACAGTTTCGACAGAACATGCAAATGAATTTAACAGTTAAAGACACTTTATAGAGCTTAAATGTTGTTCCTAGATCAGTTCAACTAAAGACAACTTGTAATATTATTTATTTTAAACTTGATCGAGAAAAATGTTCCGTAACTTATCAATGTGATAATATTAAGAAATACCTTTGTACAAAACATATTTGGCAATTGAATGAGTTAGTACATATTGAGATTGTACAAAAGGCAGAAGATGCTTCGTGGATATTCAAAACTCGCAAGACGTCAACACATGTCAACCATTTCAGGTCAACATTGGCATGCTTAGGTTGCAACTCACGCTCTAGCACAATGCTATAATGCACCCACACATTAAAAGTAAAATTTTGATGAATAGTTTTTAAAAAAATAGCTCATTTATGCATGTCCTAGTCACATTTGTTCTACAAATGATTCAGACTTTCACGATTCCATTAGTCAGCTGAACGCAGTTGCATTTACTTCGTCAATAGTTTTAAAACACATGTTACATTTTACAGGTATTTTTATATCTTTTTATAAACAAAAATCAAACCAATTTAATGAATATTTGCAGGGATGGTCCTGTTGCCTGCCCTACTGACAAGTCATCAGAGACCGGTTATTTTCCCGGATGCAGTTGTAAGTGTTAAACGTATCCATGTAATCGAAGAAGGCACGGTTTATTAAGATAGTTTTATTTGTGTTCTCTCATCATTCCATTTACATATTATTCATTTAATCCAGGAACTAGTTGGTTTTAAAAGGGAATCATGCACTGACACTTTATATTTTTATCACATTCATAAACAAATAATCATGTGCCTTGTTAACCAAGTAGTCTAAATAGCTCATCTACAATAATCACTAGCCTGTCAACACTGCGGTTGTTAGTTCGAATCCAACTTGTGAGATGATGTGTTTTACTCCGATGTTAATTAACGAGGATTATCAGTTTCCACTTATTAAAGCTGGCGGTAATACATGTGTTGCGTTACACATTAACAACCAAACAAATCATCAAAAATAAATATTTGTGGAAATCATGATCCAATAGATTAAAGTAAAATAAATGTACAGACTTTCATACTTGACCCTTCCACGATGAACCCTGATCAACAACAGTAGGAACCAGTAGGAACCGCTTCAGGGTATGCTGAACATTGCATGTGATTTGTATGTTTGTAAAATATCAGGACTTGGAAAAATTAAAACCAATCTCACACCCATTTTGCATGCGGTACAAACAACCTTATTTAGCAGTGGAATCTAATAATTTACTACATTTAAGATAACAAAATGTGCATATTATACATTTTCTTTCACATTGCTTTAAACTATAACATGGGAACGTTAATGGTGTATCAATAGAGTGAACATTTGTTTTGTATCGAAAAGGTTATGATATCCAGGACCCGCTAATGTCAACATGTATGTACAGAAAATAATCTTAATCAATTGCATAATTTACAACTTGAATTAATTCTTCTTAATTAATTTACAAAATTTTGTCATTGATAAAATATCTTATAATTTCTCCCATTTGTAACAATCAGAAAAGGCATTTAAAAGATATTCGCTTGAAATTGATCAACATGAATATAATGAATAATAACCAATACAAGGTAGTTAATAGCATTTCAAAGGCAACGACAGTAGAAGTTAATCAAAGTAAAACTAGTGAGTTGGCTTCTATGTAGAAGATGACAAACTGAGTTTAACACCAACTCTAACATATTTTTTCGCTAAAATTTATCAAATTATACGCACAAACTTTTTTACCTGTGGCACAATAATGGACCAATTTTTTTTATTATCAATTAAAACATGTGTTGTTAAATATATAAGCATGTAAATTGCATCTTTTGACTTGACTTGCCTTCTTGTTAAATGCCGCACACTTTATGGAAATCTTCGCAAAATATAGCAATTAATTAACAAATCGTTGTTTCAATATCCGAAAACAAGTACATTACACACTTTTTCCGAAGATTTGAAGAAGTTGAAATATGATAACCTTCCTAAAAGTAATATTTTTCTAGGAACATTTCCCAGTGTCGGTGAGGTTAAAAAGGAAATTCTATATTCGCTAAGCATTGGTGAATAAATAGTTGTGAAGAGCCTAATACAGATCGTGTGTTAGATGTAAAATATTGAACAATACAATTCTTACACCTGCTCATGTTAAAATAAGCATATTCATGGAATAAATGTATTTTTATTCTTATTAAAATAACACTAACGGTACAAATTATACTATACCAGATGCGCATTTTGAAAATGTATGTCTCTTCTATGTATACTTTAAAATCGTAGGACATTTGTATTTCAAGACTTTTCTGCTAATGAACTTTTCATTAATATTTAGATATAGATATACATGATATAGCCGTATAAATATTTCCAATTTACATGATTAAGTAACTGGTTTCAAATAATAAGTTATAATTCTGGTAACTGCAGAAAATTTAAAAAAAATGGATACCCTGCAGCTGCATCGATTTATTGATTTATTGCTCTGTTTTAATTCTAAATGGATGGGAAAGGAAGTGCATTCTATAAACTTTCGTTTCGATCAGCTAGGAAAAAAAACAGGTCTTAAAGGAAAACATTTTCCAACAACAAAGATCGATAGATTTCTACATATATATCAGATTACATCAAAAGAGAAATACACAATCGATATGTATTTTCAAAAAGTCATATACAAATTTGGCATTTTAAATATAATTTATGCTAAATAACCTATTATAACAGTCGTTTACAATTTCAATTATGAATAGAATTGTTTAATTCAAACAGATGCAAACGTAAATTGCAACCGTTACGGTTATTTAACAATAACTGAAATTGATTAACCGAAAGCAACGTGTATACTTATTCTATGATCTTAAAAAAGGAGTAATCACTTTTGAAATAATATTTTAAAACAACACTTGCTAAAAACTAAGTAATCTCTTTTAAAATTATATTTCAAAACAGCAAGTTTTCCAAAAGAAATCGTTCCAGTTATGGTAAAACCAGAATTAATAAATGGACCTAGCTTCAAAATTCCAGGATATGATACAACTCCGAGTTTATTGTCTGTCTTTAGATACTATTTCGAAGATATATCAAATGGAACTTATGTATACGATGTTTTCTGGAAGATAAATGGAAACAATGTTACGTCAAAGCTGAATGTCCCATCTGAAAACATTGACTCCACATTGCTGAGAGACACAGATTTGGTTGCTCTTTATACAATGAACATGGAGGTAACATTCTTATCAACTGTTCTTTGGAAGAAGATATAAATTAAAACAGTTAAGACAGTTTTTTTTTCAAGGCAATAAACGGTTAATAAATATAAATCTTGTTTTCAATAACAGGCTTAATAGAATAATAGAAATGGATAATTTACCCAAAACTTGATGACTTAGAAAACAGATAAATGCAAGGAAGCGGACCATTTACGGGTATTTTGTATTTCCATATAGGTACATCGATTATATGACGCAACAATCAAAGTACACACAACGACGTTGCCGGGTTTTTTTTATTTGTCTGTTCATGTTTTATCATCTTGTCACTAAAGTTTACTTTTTGACGGATCTTCAATGAGCCACTATAAGTTGTTCGTTTTCTTCTTTGGAGAATTGGGCTTTTGGCGACTAGTATTTAAAATTTGCTCAATAACGGATCTTTTATAATCCAAAATTTAATAAGTTGATCAAATATAATATAGTGTGTAATGATGTATAAAGCTTTTATTTCAAAAGGTAAAATGTTCAATAAGAATGAGACATTCGACCAATGCAACACCAGGCAAATTCATTGAAAGTCAAAACTTCCAAGCAGGTTTATTTGTAAGTATCTAGGATATATTTTCTCATTTCACAAATAAAAACAAACAAACAAACAACAAATTTTTAGTTTTGTCTGTTTCTCTGATATTTTTATACTGCCTTTTACATACAATTTGAAATTGTTAATATAAATACAGAAACATTTGTGAACACCACACTAGTAAACAAGTTTTAGTCTTAAATGGTCATTTTGATCGCAACACATTTGAAAGTCTGACACTCTAAATGTTAAGTCTTGTTAAGATTTTCAGTTATTTGTCAGATATTTTCTTCAAGTTAAATCAGTATTGTTTAGACATTCTGATTGTATTCAATTTCGCAGTCACATCAATATTTCAAATGTATCAATATATATGCATTTTGTTCAAGTTGATATTTGTTTTATAGTTATCTTTGTTAAATTTTCTTTCAGCCAGAAAATATGAATACACAGTTATAGAAGGAGAAAAATCGAAATACACTTCACAGCAACTGTTCCCGTCAGCTGTATTGCATCACACGAAGGCATAAAAGTTCATTGTGATCAAACGTTTTATATTTTCAACCGGAATTTAACCAAAAATCATTTTCATGCTTGAATAATATTGTCAACAGAGATGTCGTGTTTCAATCCCAGTTCTGTGGAATTAAAATAGGAACAAATGATTGGCAAGAAACAAAAACACTAGACGTGTATGGATTCAGTGATGGACTATACAATTTCAAAGATAGATCAACACACATTCGTATTTCAACGGCGTCTATTTCAACTTTCAATAAAAATTGGAAGAATATCAATATTCCAGACATTAAGGTTTGCAATAAAATTCGTCCTTGTATTCAAATAATTAGATCATATCTAGTTTATTGGTAGTGTTAATTCTCGTTATCATCAGGCAATTTCTGTTTGTGCTCTTTGGCTTAATATGCCAAATATCAAACTATATTGAAATAACGGTATTACACTTCATCATGTTATCGGTTAATTAGTACTAAAACGGGCACTTTTTATCGCGTTTGGCAGATCATTTTTTCCCTTTCATATATATAGCATCCGATAGCCCATACTATGGAATGATATTAAACTGATATTGATTATAAATTATAACTGTAAATGTATTTACCTATTTATTATATATATTTTAAATAATGTTTTATGTTATTTAAGGTCACTGTACTGGATAAAGATACAGTTTTAACCAATAGACTTTGCCAGTCTGTAAATGATCCGCACATCAGTACCTTCGATGGAAGTTACTACCATTTTATGGACGTCGGAGAATTTGTCATGTACAGAAATGACAGAGGACCTTATTGGGTATTTATTTTAGTTTACTTTCTTTAATAGAGAATTTAATTGTGATAATTTTATATATGAAAAAGAGTATCCGGGGCTTAGTGCGTTGATTAACTAGCTAAATTTTCCAAATGTCAAAGAACGACCAGATTACAGCTCCTGAGGATCACAAAGTGTAAAAGTTTGGTAATCAATTTAATTCGATTGAAGATAACTACGAACATATGTCGTGATTTGAAAAGTGTTTGTATACAAGCCTATCGGCAATGTATACTTCGTTAAACATGTAATTTCTTTGTTTACATATAACAATGGAATGAATGAAAATTGTTTCTTTGATGATATTTAAAGCCTATTTCAGTGACTGTTGGTATGTCATGAAGAAAAGGAAAGCCATCATACCCGCATGCTTGCGAATTAAAAAGTAAAATAACAAAATACCGAACTCCAAGGAAAATTCAAAACGAAAGGTCCCTTTTAAAATGGCAAAATCAAAAGCTCAAACACATCAAACGAATGGAAAACAACTGTCATGTTCCTGATTTGGTACAGGCATTCCCTTATACAGAAAATGGTGAATAAAACCTGGGTTTATAGCTAGCTAAACCTCTCACTTGTATGACAGTCGCATAAAATTCCTTTATATTGACAACAATGTGTAATCAAAACATACAGACATATCCATCTGATGAGTTAAGCCTTTTCAACTGATTTTTATAGTTTGTTCTTATGTCGTACTGTAACACTACTGTCCCAGGTTAGGGGAGGGTTGGGCGCCCGCTAACATGTTTAACCCCGCCACATTCTGTATGTGTCTGTCCCAAGTCAGGAGCCTGTAATTCAGTGGTTTTCGTTTGCTGCTGAGTTACATATTTGTTTTCGTTCATTATTTTGAAATAAATTAGACTGTTAGTTTTTCGTTTGAATTGTATTACATTTGTCATTTCGGGACCTTCTATAGCTGACTATGCGGTGCCCTATAGTTGAAAATGTCTGTGTCATTTGGTCTCTTGGGAAGAGTTGTCTCATTGGCGAACATACCACATCTTCTTTTTATATATAATAGGTAGAAATGTAAAAATATAGGTACAGCAGTCAACTATCATGTGAATCACTATAAAACAAACAAATATGTTAGGAAAGAAAAACAAAATGACAGATAGATAAAGCACATAAGCAAACATGAAAGACAAGAATACAAGAAATTACCATAGCACAATAAAACAATGACGAGATGCATAAGTACCAAGCCACACCACATTGATATTACCAAAATGAACTAAACAGTAAAGGTATTACATGAATAATTTACAAAACAAATAACCGAACACTTTAAAACGATATAAAGATGGTAAACAACGTCAGTATCTAGAATCTATACGCCAAGATTATCATGTATTATTTGTGAAGTTGATACGGAATGTTTATCAACAAGGTCTTGGTATTTTCGATGAGTTTTTAAAGAAAAAGGACGAGACGTTCTTTACATAACCCTTGGTTCTTTGAAATAACAGATCTTCATCAGAAAAGAAGAAAATTTCTTCCAATGAAGACAAGAATCGAACATATTGCCTCCCAAGCGGGCTTGTCATCAAAACCTCAGAGTAGAGAGGCTTGTGATAACTGTAAATGAACTAGCTATAACCATTCAAGCCGAGTTTTGCAGATGACAAATACTCATCTAATTATATTAGGAATATACATAAGTATTAGTGAAAATGTATTTCAATAAATCGAATTGTAAATAAATTCATATTGACCACTTTTAAACAACTGCCATGAATAAAATAAGAGTATCAGGGCTCAATAGACATAATACGATCCTTGAAAGAGCCAATTTATATTCCCGGTTGTCAAATTATTTGTTTTATGTTAAGATGTTCTGTTATCTTTAATGTACAGTTTGCCTGCTTCTAAAATGTCCATTTTGTTGTTATACTTTTACTTTAACGGAACATTGCTTGATAGAAAACTAAAATTAGAGCTAAGGTTATATTCAATATTAGCATGAATAAAGAGCACATATTTTAAAGTTTATTACCAGGCGTTCATTTTCTATTTCTTTGTTGAGAATTCAGTCAATTATCTTTTTTAGTTTGATCCCATAGGTAGATTCAATAGTAGAATATTCCTGACATAAAGTCAAATACAATTAATTTGAATGTAAAATGTTTCAATTTTTTTTTTGTAGGTTCATGCTTTGTTTACAAATTGTGGTTTTGGATGGGAAGGATCGTCTTGTCATTGTGGTATAGCAATAAGAAGTCGTAACTCTCGTTTTGTTATTCGTACATGTAAAACAATTTCACGAACCAAAAGTCTTTACTTGATTCACCAATCACGCAACTTGACTCCTGCAATGAAAACGACTTTTGATTGAGCACACCGGAAACAAGTACAAGGTATTTATAAGTACATATATTACTTTGAAATGATATAGCTCAGTTTGTCTATTTATACACGGTTTTACTTACATAATTCAGTTGACATTAAAAGATACAAAAATGTATGTGTGACTTCTACATGTTTTATGTAAACAAAATTTCCTACTTTTGCGACCAAAGATGAAGGCAATGTTTTAATTTCTCGTCATGTTTACATTTTTATATTGTTTTGTGTCCCGGGTATTTGTTCCAATTGTGACTGTTACATGTTTACAATTTCAAACAGTTTTATATTTCTTTTAACTGCATATACAGCTTAACAAGTAGATATTTTAAAATCCTTATAGTACGATACATAGCCGGTTTGTCAAGGTGTTCGACTAAACATCTCCTGAAGTTCTCTCCACCATTCTAATAAAGAAAAGGTTGGCTTTCTGAAATATTGTCATAAGGTATATTTGACCACTGTTGTTAATCCATCAGATTTGATGTACTGCAGAATCTTCAATCAAAACCATTACAATTTGTTTTAGCAATATTAACTCTTTTATTGATCAAGCTTCAAACTTGTATTCTTCATGCTCAATTGAAAGACTGAATACATTACCTTATTTAACAGAGTCTTTTTCCTTAAATTGGGAATCAAAGATACAAATTTCTTGTATCAAGACATGATTAAATAATACTTTGTGACAAACCGCATTTATTACAAAAAGAATACACCAAAGTCAATGGAATTCGATATGATTAAAATGCTGACTTTTTTATCGACAACACATTTGTTGGCTTTGATTTTAATGGTTATTAATTTGTAAACCTACTGTATTTTAAATATGTTAATTAATTAGGTTTGAATGTTTCTTTTTAAGGGTAATCATGAAAAGCGCATCGGACCTACATAAGTTATAAAGAGTTAAATTTCTTCGACTGACCGACTGATTTTTGCACGCATATTACACAGAATTCATACAAAACTTCCCTATGCAAAGTTGTTAAATTTAACTTTCAGTCATATTGATGATATCCTGTCACTCAGTGTCCCATTTTAAAGTAAGTTGTTGTATGTCATATCTCTCGGTGAACTTGAGATTAAAGATGCCGAACCAAGAATATCTGTTTAACATTACCGGAGTTCGGTATTTTGTTATTATACTTTTTTATATCTTGATCGTTTCCCCGATATTAACACAGATGAATGGCTTCCAACTTGAATCTATGAAAAGTTATTATGTCAAGTTTCTGATTTTCAACGTCAAGCTTCTCAAAGGTAAAATACCCGCTGTCTCATCATAGGGTATGTACATGTCTATGTTGAATCGTTCTGCTCGTGCATGTCCTCACTATACGAACTTCACTAACAGGGACACTTGTACACTTAGAAGAAACTGATAACTGTGTATTTGGATCATTTATATGAAACGCACACATTGTATTTAGCTTGAAAAAAGAAAAATAGTGTAAACGATTTAGTCATTTATCTGTCAGTTGTTATTGGCTTTGAACTTGTTTTCAGTAACTGCGAGTTCTCTTAGATTGATGCTTTTGTGTATGTTGTCTGTATGAAGTTATTTGTGCTTCGTGCCGATCTGACTTCCAACTGATAATGTGCTGTCACACCTCTGTCCAGGTTAGGGATGGGTTAATGAATGTCAAACATGTTTAAATCCGCAACATTCTATATGACCTAGTTTCAAGCCAGGAGCCTTTTATTCAGTAGTGTTGATGGCTACTGTCATTCAACTTTGATTTTCATTCAATGGTTTGTCATAAATCAAGCCGTTCATATTGTCATTTGAATTTTACACATGCATGCACGTTTTGATCTTTTCTAGATTCTCATTGTAAAGGAACATAAGGTAACCTTAAGTGTCTTACATACACTTCAATTGGACTTTGGTGAATAGTTGTCGCACTGACATTCATACCACATCTCCTTATTTTATCAAAATTATTAGAAGATAAGTTATACAATTAATGTTTAGGTGACAATACCATCTGGCACGGAAATTACGATTACAATATCTAGATGGTCAAGATTCATCGGGTCTGTTACTATCAAACCTTCTGTTTATGATATTGATAGAGTGAAAGGTCTTTGTGGTGTTCCCAGTATCACAATGGACCCTTCCGATGATTATAATCACCGTACAAATGGTCCAGTAAATGATGATCAAGATTTTGCTCATTCCTGGAGGTACGTACACAGTAATAGTTCGGTTATTTGACCATAAATTATTCTTTGTGTAGAAATATTGACATTGTAACACCTAACCTCATACACAAAAAGCAATCACTGTTGCTCCTCGAGGAATATCTGTATTTTGAACAAAATTGATGATGGTCTATACACGATACAGTGAATTCAAAATTAGAAAATTAGAAAAACTAACGGAAAGGAATTGAACTGAAAAAAAAATGCAAAATATGTTTTTGTAACTGTGGTCTATTGAAAACGGAGGCATACTGGTTCATCAACTTATACATACTACATTGTTACACACAATATCCGTTATAAGATTAACGAATAGAGTGCATTTAAAATCTTATTCTTGAACTTACTAGTTTATTTCCTGTTGTTTTAATAGTAACGTCGCCTCTTGTTGTTAATGACATTTTCAGTTTTGCCGTAATTGTATAAAAACGTGTCACTATTTTATCTTCATCAATATACACATGCTTTTCCTGTATATACAATTTTTTTGTCACCTCGAGGTACGAAAAGTTGTCGGAAAATTAAAAAAAGATAAAAGGTCTTGATGGATCGAATCGTTGTAACCTCATTTGCATGGTGCAACTTGAAACATCGATCGTCCTTATGTTACAGTTCAAAATATCGATAAAGACATTTTTTCTGTTTATTCATGATGAATATGTATGTTAATTTTTTTTTTTATCTAAGAATTACAACTGATATGACAGATGAACAGATGTTTGTGGAAACACCGACATTTGTCAGCGATAGTTATACTGTTGACACTTACAGCAGTGAATACATTAACAATGCAGGGTCAACGTACTGTGCTTGCGAGCAACAAGCCAAAAGCACTGATTCGCTTGACAAGTTTTATACTGTACATTGCAATTTAACTGAGAGTACTGAGTATTGTCCATCAAAATCGTTAGACAACACCGTGAATGCTTATCAAACATCCTGCTACGGATCAAAAACGACGAAACGATCGATTGATTCACGTGAAATTGTGCGACGGAGTACTAATGACAATGATGATGTGGTCGAATTTCTATCACTGACATATGACGAAGATGTTAACAGTACAGACAAAGTTGTATGTATTAATATATATACTTTTATAACTTTGCTTGTAACATGCTAGCATCCAAGATGCCTGTAAAGGTTAATTGTTTTGTCGTTAGAAGATTGATTTTTTTCGCAACTTAACATGATATTAAATCTTGCTTTAATTTTTATCACAATATTGTAGCCGATTTTCTTTCCATCATCCGGCTAACAAAAGCCCTATAACAAACATCGTTAATTATTTAGTAGCTGCTTTTCATTCACTTTCGTTTATCTCTTTTAAAAATTATTCTTCAGGTTCACCAAACATTCAGAAATGGATGGACAGAAGGAAAAGCTTACCAGGAATGTCTTGCTGTTATTAATAACACATTACCTTCTGATATATACGGCGATTTTGCAGACTTACAGCGCGCTAATTACATCATTGGTTGTGTCAAAGACATTGAGGTAATTTAAATAATTAATGTCGGACGTATGATGCAAGCACATGAAAAGACCATAAGCAACCGAACGTATAAACTTGTTTATTTAATCTTATTGTGTTTATTACTTTTAAATAATCATTTTTCATTGATACACTGACAAAAGCTTATGTGTTTAAGGCGTTGTTTATTGATGAGTCGATTAAATTTTGTTTTGCAACTTTCGTTGATGATACTATGTTTATGTGACACACGCGGTGATACCTTACAAAACTTACACTTTTATATGCTTACCTCCAATGTAACAGTGAAAACTCTTGCCTAGTACATTTATCCAAGTTTTGTAACGGAATTTGTGTTTATCAGGATTAACAATTGCATGTAATCTATCAATTCGCTAGATTGTTAACTTTTATACGTCACATTCAAATTCGTGATAATTGAGTCACAACTCTAAATATAAAAAGATGTGGTAGGATAGCCAATGAGACAACTCTTAACAACTGACACAAAATTAACAACTATAGGTCATCGTACGGCCTTCAACAACGAACAAAGCCCATACCGCATAGTCAGCTATTTAAAGCCCCGAAATGACAAATGTAAAACAATTCAAACGAGAAAACTAACGGCCTAATTTATGTACAAAATAATGAACGAACAAAATATGGAACAGAGCAACAAACGACAACCACTGAATTACAGGATCCTGACTTGGGACCGGCACATACAGAATGTGGCGGGGTATAACTAGTTAGATTGCACCAAACCCTCCCCTAACCTGGGACAGTGGTGTAACAGTACAACATAAGAACAAACTATAAAAATCAGTTGAAAAGGCTTAACTCATCAGATGGATACAAATAGAAATACATCTAACAAAAACACAGAGATGACGTGAACGGGTATTTATACATCCCAACAACAAAACGACACTTATTACAGATCCGAGAGTACTCGCAGTTACTGACAGCTAGTTCAAAGCCAATAACAACTAATAAAAAATCATGCATCTAAGACTAATTTATCAATCAGTACACATCCAACTTCCAATGGATTTAATGTAAAAACGTCACAAACGGTCAGAGAGAAACATGACCTTGTGCAATGCCAAGATACAGGTTTGGACAGATTGTAGAGACATGAATGTGCATAATGTATACAACAATAATATGTAGTTTGATTTTATTTTACTGATAACAAAATCAATATTTATACCAATAAAACAATATTCAAAGATCTAACTACAGTGTTGAATTGGTAACCTTTTATAATAAGTTTATTTACAGGACCGATAAGTTTACCCGGATCGTTTCTAAATTTCTGCGCTCGGTAAACAACATCTCCGTAAAATGAGGATGTAAATAAGTGTTCTACAGGTACAACCAAATTTCTAAACCAGATCTTTATATCTATAGAAGAATTTATTAAAGGTTTTAAGTAGTTTGTTATAACGAAATCATTGACTTAATAATTTACCGGTAATACAAAGATTACGTTTATTAAAATAAAAAACGTCACAACAGACACGTGTATAGCGAACGAGTTGTGAAATATAAACACTGTAAGATTGTGCCAAAGGAACATCACCATCCAAAAAGGAAAATAACAATAGGGAACGAAAAATCGTCCCTTTTATCATAAATGTTAGTGTAGAGTTTCCGTGTAAAACTGAAATATCTAAATCTAGGAATACACAGTTTTACCATCTAAACATGCTATATTACAACTTGGTTCTTTATCCTATTGTTTGTTAATGAAAATATTTCTTTTTGTTTGAGGATAATTGTAATTAAAAATCAAAATTCAAAGATCTACTCAGTCTGTACCGTACAGCCTTAGACATTATCTGATAAATTGTGGCAATAAAATATAAGTCCATCGTGATGGCCTTTATGATCACCTATAATTTGATTAAAACACAATGTTTAAGTAGCAATCAAATCAGCCGACAAGAATAAAGGAAATGGTGTTTGCATTTTAGAGATAAATTCAAAAATCTTACAGTTTAAGGGTACAAAATGCATTGCTGGTGTTTTCGATTTGTCGAAGGTAGATTATATGTAATAGACAGAATTGTCTGTTAAATTGATATTCAAATTGTGACTCACAATGTTGGGGATAATTTTCTCATCAAACATATTACATACAAATACTTAATTTTGCATTACATTGAGACCAAGTTGAACCAAAATAAATTTATAAGATGGAGAAGACAAAAAGCTTAATCATGCTGTAAATTATATTTGCATGTATGATTATTTTCGTACCTTAGTAAAACCTATCACTTAGCTGAACTTCCAGTAAGATATACACATATGCATGTTTGTTTTGAAACTATTACATGTATTCCATGTTTGTGTGCCTAAGTATTATTTTTAAAACTGGAAAAAATATCACAACCCATTTTCTTTCAATTGTGTGTGTGTGCTTTTCATACAAGGCTACATAGGTAACCGTTATTCGTAATATCCAAACGCTTAAAAGGGTGGAACAAATATCCTTGAAACGTGTTTTATATTTCCAATTACTGATCAATTGTCTCATATATAATTCATAAAAATATCTTAAACTAATCTACAAATCGTTTTACATGATTGAATAACGGATATCTGACAAGGCTCTTATTTTGATAGTTTTGCTTTTTATTTTTTTAATAAAGAATCGATTACTTGAACATATTGAAGCATGATTATCAAAACAAAGCACAGAGGTCATACATATATTGTTGCAGAAATTTTTTACCTTTAGTTAATTTCAACCTACATGTTATCTTTACAGCTTACTGGAAATACAGTTTTCCTGAAGGATACAATTGAAGCAATGGTTATAAACATCATGACAGAAATTCAGAAAATGAATCACTTTATTTGTTCAATTCAACAGAAGGCAATCAAACAATTTTGGAATATATCTCTGCTAAACTGTGTCCAGGCAATTGTAGCGGTCATGGCAATTGCACAATAGGTAAACTTTATGAATTTATTTCTTATGTTGAAGTATATTGAGTACAATTACTGTTTTGTTTTATTTTACGCGGTGCAAGACCATAGTTGCATCTTTTATACTACTGAGTTGAACATTTGTTATTGTATCGTGTGACCATGGTCTCCACATGTTTATGTAAAAAAACCGGTAGATGATGTTTGAAAAGAACAGCTTCAGAATAATTCTTAACTTGAAAAGATCAAATCAAGTAGAGTTTAAACTTATATGGCCGTTTATTTTTAATGAACCAAACGTATATTGATGACGGAACTAGAAATTAGTTGTATTGGGACAATTTTAAGCTTAACATACTTTTGAAGATAACAAATGCGCGTCCTGCATTGGAATATTATACAGTAGATTCTATGTTAGTAAGATCAACATAGATTCATGTTTATTGTGTGTTATCAGTAAGCATTGCTTCGTGTTTATTGTGTGTTATCAGTAAGCATTGCTTTGTGTTTATGTGTGTTATCAATAAGCATTGCTTCGTGTTGATTGTATTTTTGAAATACTCGTTATATTTATATGGAAAAATTATGAAGTATTCTTTTTATTTATTCAGCTGTATGCATCTGTTTCGATGGTTTCATTGGCGATGACTGCTCAAATAGCGTAGCTTCACCCCGAAAAATATAAGTCTGCCATCTAATGGACTGTGTTCAACTGCAACACGTTCCTGTCAAAAGACAAATGTTTACGTTGATATTCTATCAGAAACAGTTTGGTACAGAATTAGACATTTTCAGGTATATGTGCAAACGTAGATTCAAAATTTTCAAACAATAGAACGTTACGTGACTCTAACCAGCAGATCATAATTACATATATTTAACGTAAGCTTAATGAATACATGTATTGTGTTTTCACGAAGATATATTCTCCTGTGATAAATCAGGTCACCTAAAATCATCAATCTGTTATCATATTCCTCTGGTTACAGTGATTGTGGTGCAAACACTATTTCACTACGATGGACGCTTTAATCTGGAAAAGAGATTGCATTTAAAACAAAAACATATTGTAACATATAGATGTAGTCAGAGTTTGATAAAAATATTTGTTTTGTAATGAGTTTGATTTCTGGTTTGTTTGAGTTGAAAGTGATACAAACTTCACATCATATTTAAGTATAGTTTTAAACGGTTACGACTTAATTTAATCACATAAAACAGTAATACTTCTTCGGTACGAAAGATTGATATCAACTATTAATTCGTGGGCATGTATATTTCTGCTATTGTAATGCCGATGTGTACGTTTCTCTCTGTCTATAAAAGACAAAGAGGAAACATAAACCAAGCAACAATCAAAATTCATTAGTCGAACACCAATAAAAAAAACAACCAAGGCAACAACAGAGAAAAAGCAAATAACAGTTTACAAAACAGTTTTCGAAAAACTAAAGGTTGAAAGTCCTATAAAACTCAGCTGATCATAAACGATTAGGAGTTAATATGCTCATTGGTGTTACCAGTCGAGTCGCTTATTGTAGATGAACACTCGGTTATAAGTGTATTCGGTGACAATAATTCACTTCATTTGAAGTTGTCACCCATTGCAATTAGTTGTATGAAATCAAAATGAACAGATGTTCAAACAATTAAGCAAATTGCTCTTACAGTGCCATAGTATAAGTATCAGAGTTAATGATGCAAGTGCGAAAATGTAGCAAACGTTCAATTCAAAAAGGCCTCGACGAGGATTTATCAATAATCCTTACAATCACGTAAAATTGGGATCTGCATTAACAGCCAACATCATTTTAAAACGTTAGTTTGTTCTGTCATCTGTGAGTATGTATGGCTATGTTTATTCTATGTTAATAGAAGACGAGATCCAGTACGCCCAATTGTAACCTTCATGATTTCGTTTGTGCATTATGTGCACATTAAGTGTATATGATAAACCATTTCCTCGATATAGACATCATTATGTATATTTTGATTTCAGATATTGGACGACCTGATCATAATCACGTCAGACTGGGAAGTGGATTCGGCCGAATATAGGAATATGTTTATGGTGTCAGTAAGTCTTCATAAAAATCGGAAAAGAAGGTCTGTATCTAATGATAAGACTGCGGAAGGATATGAAATCAGTCTATCATATGATAATCAGAATTATGGAGATGTTGTCAGTATCATTATTTATGACGAAACTTGTTATTCCTGTAACTCTACTACTAGGACATGCATTAATCTGGTAAGTGAAAATAAATACAAAACAAAATATGCATAATAAATTTTAGCTAGGTATATATGGTATGTATAAAAAAATCGGACCTAAAAAGTACGGGGTTTTGCTTAGGAGGGTTAACCATTGTCTACCCACTTATAGCCTAATAGAAAGGTGATAATTTCCACATGTCGTCGACGTAAATCCGTCGTCTGTTTTGATATTCACATCATATAACGTGACTATCTAAGATTTTGTGCACACCATACAGATACTTTAACGCCACGCATACAGGGGATGCTGTGACCCATTTGAAGCACTTAAGGCTACTAACAGGTCTTTTGGAGTTGGTTGTTTTAATAGTTTTCATGCAGCGTTTTTGTTGAGTATCTGTCATGTCTGTTTGTGTTTCTTTTCTATTAGCATCTCTTTAACATTTTTCTCATTATCTTAGCCTTTCTTCTAAAACTCCGTACTGTTTTTGTAACAGTTGTAAATCTAAAACTGTGTATGCTATGCGCCGATTGATACATGATTGTAATGAACATTGCTTCTGGTATTCTATTTCACGTTGTAAAATTAATTTCTTTTACCAAAAGTCAATTTTGATTGTCAATATCACTTCTACATTTTAGTATTATTTTTAAGCAGAATGAACAAAATGCTAAGTATATAGAAGTTCATTATTTCTTTAACTATCAAATATAAAATCTAGTTTCTTTTATTTGGCCAAAACTTGTGTTCCTTCAGGTGGTTTTCCCTAAACACTTTATTCGAAAAATGTTATTTGACCTTCAATTGGTTAACACTTTTAAATGTTAATTGTGCATTGAATTTCAGTTTCAAAACATTCTCAGTTTAAATGCATAAATGTATAAATGTTAATGTTTCAGGCTGGTTGTGAATCCTCGACTTTAAAATCGGAAATAGTAAAGGTGAGTTATAAGACGTTTTATGTTTAATAACTGATTAAATCGGAGTACATCAAAGTATACCGAAGAGGAAAACATACCTAGTCAGATGTTTACCCTTTTGTAGGATTGCATTTTTAGTGTTAAACTTTTAAATTACTTTATTGAACTAGAAACATATTTTAGGTGATACGTAAAAACAACTTGGGTAATGTTCAGTCTATTCGTTATGGTTATTCACTTATTCTGTTTACAATCACTAGTAGCAAGATTTCAGTCTGAAACGGTCATTTTGGTCTGATCAAGTCTTAATCGACTGAATTTACCGCAAGGGAAAAACGTTAAGACTTTTTCAGACTTTCAGACGCTGTTCCGATATATCGTGTTCAGTCCGTTCAGTCATGTCAAGATAAACAAGACAGATTGTTCTAGCGTTCAATTAAGACTTGATCAGACCACGTTCACATCAAATCAGACCAAAGGTAAAAATGCTGTTTAAATTTTGTAAGATCGTGTTCAGTCGTTTTAAGATTTAAAATATTCGGAAGCAAAACGGGCGACACTTTCTCTATGTTTATCAGGAGTTGCTCCCCCTTTGTGAATAAAATCGGCAAAGCTTGGAGGATATTCTTTTGTGGTCTTTTAATGTAATATTGTATGTCTATTTCATTAGATAACGAACATGTATGGAAACTTGCAATTCATTTCTTTTTCCGATAGAATTGTTAAAATTTAATTGGTTATATAAGAAAAGAATAATTGTTGTAACCGGAAAAGTGTGCAAGTCATAAAAACTTTGCAGTCGTGCTTTTGGTATTAAGTAATCCTGTATTTATTCTTTTCGTCTGTAAAGATATAATGATTAGTAATATATCTCAAAATGTTCTTAAACAAATTTTCGTCTGTAATGTAAATAATTGTTTTAGCCATATAAAATTTATCAGGAAAATATATTCTGAGTATCTGATTTACTTTAATTTTTTAATTTTTGACAGATGACAGATGTTTGGTGAAAGTTATTTACATTTCAATAAACGGATTATCTGAGCAGTCAACCGAAACGGATTGTCACACACTATCTAAATAATTATAAATACCCATGCAACGCTGTGGCTGTTTTATCCATGGAAGTAAAATGAAATATATTTCCATGTTTTATCATATATAAGGATAAACCGGGTAAAATTATTACATTTACAAATTATAAAACATTATTTTTTTTTCAAAATAAATGCAACAAGAATACAAGCATATTTTAAGAATTTAGTTTACAGTTTATATTTACCATTAGGTACCTATAAAGCCCGATTTTGATACTTCTCTGACATTTTTTACCATCAAGTTTTTTTAGCAAGAACTAATAAAAGAATAAATTATATTATAGAAAAATATAAAATGGCACAAGTTAAGAAACAATTGATAAAAAGAAAATGTACACAATTATAAATCTAGTGTACGGTATATATTTCTGTTTCATAGCAGATTTGTTTTTATAGCACCAGTGGTAACTTCTCATTTTAAAAGCAGCGAGACGCTTACTTGATTTTTCGGCATTGACCAAAAGCTATGAAATAACGTACGTAACGAACTGACGTGTACTAATAACCGGTAGCAGTTTTAACATTTTCATTTCGATAAAAAAATATGCAAATTAAGTAAATCAAATGTATTTGTACCATATTGTTACATTCAAAAGTCTTTAACTAAAGTAAATGATTGATAAAAATACATTGATTGTATTATATCGATCGTAAAATTAATGTGCAGTGTCAAGTATTACACATCGATAGACACTTAGATTTTCAACTGATTCAACAGAAAATTAAAGTTAGATTAGGTTCAAATGCAGTTTATTACGCTACAGTTGTAACCATTATTTATATTTTGTAAACATTTATGTCGAGGCAAAGACACAGGTGACATTGATGTGCATTGATTTGTTCTAGCCTGATACGGCGAGCGTGTGTCGACAAAGGACATGTTTATCAGAAAACAATTGTTGTGAATCAAAGCCAAATTGGCCTATGTTCCAATGTACTCATAAATAGTGCGTGCTTGTGGAAAATAATCTCAAAAATGAATTGTGATTTTCGTCCTGTGACATTTTGTCTGTTATTTTTGTCCTGTGACTTTCTGTCCTACATTCTGTTCAACAACACAACATACTCATTCAAGATTGATATTTACTTCTTTTCCACAAGC
The DNA here is from genome assembly GCA_017311375.1 of Mytilus coruscus. NCBI lineage: Eukaryota > Metazoa > Mollusca > Bivalvia > Mytilida > Mytilidae > Mytilus > Mytilus coruscus. The sequence goes on from CM029598.1 coordinate 40,842,046, forward strand.
ACGCATTATTTATGAGTAAAGTTAGAAGGAATGTAGAACAGAAGGTCACAGGACAAAAGTCATGGACAAAAGTCACAATTCAGTTTTTCATAGATATAGGAAGATGTGGTATGAGTGCCAATGAGACAACTCTCCATCCAAGTAACAATTTATAAAAGTAAACCATTGTAGGTCAAGGTACGGCCTTCAACACGGAGCATTGGCTCACACCGAACAGCAAGTTTATTTTCTTGGAATAAGAAAATACTTATTCAAAAAAAAAAAAAAGTGGCTTGGTACCTAAACGGCTTCATGGTGCTTAGAAATATATCCTTTGCATGATCAAAATTTAATAAATCTTCATTTATCAAGTCTAATGAACAATTTCCTAAACTGTAAAAATGTATATGTAATAAAAAGTAATTATTTCAAGAAATTTCTGTTATATATTCAAACATTTGTCAAAAATTATTTGTGACTTTTGTCCTGTGACTTTTAGTCCTACCAAATTTGTGACTTTTATCCTGTGACTTTTGTCCTGTGTCTTTCTGTCCGCTTGCCGTTAAAAAGGACCTCCGCACTCAGGAGATTGATTGATTGTTGGTTGCTTAACGTCCAGTGGAAAATATTTCATGCATGTTCAGGACGAGAACAAACTAACAATAAATACAATAGGTTGGTCCGGTAAAAGTGGTCAACTGGGTTTAAGGTCAGGAAAATTTGGACTGTCACGGAAAAATGAGGTATATTGGATAGGGACAGAAGTTTAGCCTTGCAACAAACTACCTACGGACCCCTCAAAGAGTTGTTGCAAGGGTTCTTAACGTGACACTTTCTCTACACGAGGCATCGGATTTAACGTCCCCATTCTGACCGAACGTGGTTGCGTACTTGATACATCCCGCACATCCAAACGGACGCTCCAATTTGACAAGGGTTCTACTGCCGGTCGGCATATCATCAAAGTATGCATGCTGGTGCTTAAAAAAACTGTTTTAAATGTTGAAGTTAAGGAATGCTCTGATTTCAAAATTAAATCTTTCTCTTTGCTTTCGATTGATATCATACTGCATATCATGTAATATTGTTCGCTGAACATTCAACGATCATAGTCAAGCATGTGCACTTCGGAATGCAATCTATAGAAAAAATATAAAAACCTGTTTTAAATTATGTACATTGGAAATCATGAATCGTGTGTCGTGTTCGACCGATAATCCTTCAATCTATAAAATAGTCGTAAATTACTATTAATATAATTATTCTTTTGCATCTACGTAACTCTATATGCGTGTTTTTGCCACTTTACTTAGAAAGATGTGCATATATTTTAATTTTATTTCAACAAAATTTCCTTATTCAATTTGCTACTCGTCTACAAAAAGAAACATTTATTGTTTCATTTTTGTCATCGAAGTTCTTGTTAGATATGTCTTTTATGATCTCTCAGGTAAAATATCAAAAATGAATCCAGAGTTTTGCATGTACATGGACGGTTGTGAATTAAGGATTAGTTACTTTATGGAAAACTCATTTCCCTGGATGGTAGTACACACTGTATTTTATCCTAATCTGTCTTTTAGTAATTTACAGTTTTAAGGAGCATTCTTCATCTTTTGCAAATAGGTAAAGATTAAAATGAAAATTTGTTTTTCGATTGCATTCAGGTAGAGAGAAACATATTTTTGTTTGATTTCAAATAATTGCAGAAGATTTTTAGTACGGATATAAAACTTTTCTTAATCTTTTCCAATTTGCAAATATAATTTGGTGGGTTTTTTTTTTTCTGCACACGGTAGATGAAAATTGTATGATCTAACTTTTTTCAGAGGTCTGTCAAATCTTGAAAATATGATGTTCCCGGGAATCACACGTTGCTATATAGAATTCTTGTAAAATTCAGAAACTTGCAGTACGGTCATATTTTATATTTCTCCGTTTAAAAAGAAAGTGTAAAAATAAGAAGGCGAAAACGGGAAAAGGGGGCGGAGGTGGTGGTGGTGGTGGTGGTGGTTGTGGTGGTGGTGGTGGTGGTGGTGGTGGTGGTGGGGGGTGATGTCGTTACACGACACGTTCTTCGCAATTTAATGTTGAACGAATAGAAACTATCTACAGAGACGTATTATATGTCTCTGCTATCTAACATTTTTTTTCAAATATCGAATACACAATCAAATCTCTAACTTAACCATGTTTGCAGTAATTTTTTTATTGACAGGTTTCTGAAGGCATTTGATTGGACACCAGTTTAATGTAGGCGTGGCAATCTATCACTTTTATCCAATCAGCTGTCTTATAAAACAAACCTGTGTGCGATGCTACGTAATCACGTAGACATAGTTTTTACAATGAATTGATCATCAAAAGGTCATTGCTACTGTGGGCTTGTCATATAAGAAATAGGCAACGCTTATATATATATATATATAGATATTAAGAATAAAAAAATGATGAAAAAGAAATATTACTATACATTTGATGGAAATTTAGACTAATTCACTAGCATGTGATATACAGATGAAGAAATAACGCCGAATGTAGAGAGGATAAAACAAATTTGATGATTTTATGCTAAAATTATATATTTTCCAATCAAAGGGAAGCGTACGCTCTGTTCGCCCTCTGAATCCGCCACTGACCTAGCAATTACGACATAGTTAATCAAGTAACAACTTTGTAAACAAAAAAAATAGATAGAAAGCGTGTTTATATTCCTTAAACTGGGCACATTTTATGATATTTTGTCGACAATGTCAATCTTAAATCAGTGTTTCAAAGTCATACTTTTTATTAGTAATGTTGTTATACTGACTTCAATCCAATTTGCCACTTTTGCAAATAAAATATTTTAAAACAAAAACAAAACAAAGACAAGATAAACGAAAGTAAGTCATACGAAAAAAAAAAACTCACAGGTAAAAGTAACAAACTTGCACATTTGGTACATGTATATGTAAGAAAGTCAAAGAAATCACTAATCCATGTCTGAGACTTCTATAACACAGAGATTGGTCACTCGCGATTTCGCAATAAAACCGTGACTACTGGTAAAGTAACTAAATAGTTGACCAACATATAATCACTGTTCCCGCTTTTATACCTAATTTTTTTCATCATCAATTGCAGTTATCATTTTTTTTAATCATTAATAGTTTTAATTATGCGACTCTAGAAAATGTGAATGGATCATAAAGTGTACAGATTAATTAAATTAATCTTACATTGTTTTACTACAGGTCCGTTAATTGTATCTAATATACAAATATTTTACCTGTAAAGACAGGTAGTTTCAAAAGCACGGGAGATTAAATTGATTTCACATTTGGGTGTCCAAGATACACGAAGGCTCCGTTTATTGTAGTAAACCCTTAATGTATACCTGTAAAACAGGTAGGTTCAATAGCATGCGAGAAGAATTTTGATTTCACAGCTGGGTGCTTAAGATACACGAAGGCTCCGTTTATTGTAGCAAACCTTACACACTTGATGGTTATAAAATGCCATCTTGATTTTTTTTTAATCAATGATTGTTTCAATATAAACAGATCTTTACAGCAGAATGCATTGAGTGTGTATGTAAAGGTATAATATTTGGTTAACTTGCTTGTTAGCTGAACCGTGAAGTCATTATTATGTTAAGTATACTACCCTTCTTTCGGAGTAGTCTAGTCCTACAGACAGATAGATTGGTTATCTGTTGGATTAGTCTACTCTTAAAGGAGGGTAGTTTACCTAACCTAATAATGACTTCATGGTTCAGATAGCAAGCAAGCTACCCAAAGATATTACCTTTACCTACACAATCGATGAATTCTGCTGTAAAATATAGGATTCAATAATTTCCGATTTCTTTTTTTTTAAATATTTAGTACATACCCAAAAAGAAATATTAGTAGTGTATAAGATTTGGTAATTATGCAAGAAGCTGAAAGTTATAGAAATGTGACAAAATAAAATCTAAAGTTTTCCCAACGTGATTTTATTTGTTAACCAATTCTTTCTGAGTCTTCCGTTTGACCCCTTTTTTCTCTTTTATTTAAGTATATGGTTATTCTATTAATGAAAATTGGAAGGTTTTTCCTAATCAAATTCGTCAGTTTCTGGTTTCCTTGGTCATTTAAGAACAATGCACAGCCTAAGCAAGATAAAAGGTATGTTTTCTAAATAATCTTTTTTTTCGTTCCTGCTCGCAATATATGAGTTTCTAGATGGGGTTTACAGAATAGAGAACAATGAGCTAAAAATATAAAGAATGGAGAAAATAGACCAAAAACATAGTAAATAGTGGGGAGCTAAAATATAAAGAATAGAGAATAAAGGGCAAACATTATAAAGAATAGAGAAAATTGACCCAAAAATTAAAGAATACAGAAATGAATGACCACATTTAAAACGAAATGCTTAAAAAGAGTTATTGCCTCCATCAAAGCAACCTTTGTGACATAAAATCAATTTTGAGATTCACTTTTCAATTTGTTCAATTAAAAGTCCGTTGGTGAAGAATTATCAAAATTTCAATTTCAAGCCAGAAATGAGTAACAAATGACAGGTGAATGAAAACAAAATTCTGTTTGATGTTAGAAATTAGAGGTTTCTGACCACACCGTCTAGCCTTCCTGCTTCACCAGAAGTGATTTAAAATTAAAAGAACCGGTTTATTGGAAAGTTATAAAAAGGAGATGTGGCATGACTGCTTATGAGACAACTCTCTACTTAAGACAAAAATATCGGTTTCCTTGGCTTTATATCAGCTCACTGCGGAACAGAAACCCTCATCTTTTAAAAAGTCGGCATGCTCGACTGTCTGACCGCATAACCTCGTTATCCGTTGGGTTTGCTCATTTTCCTAGTCTTTAGGTTTTATAGTCACCATTTTCTAACTATTCTTCTGTTTGCTTTTCTCAATTTTGAAAGTTTGATCTTGATAATGTCAGAACCGAAAAGATGTTTTCGAGAAATGTGTATACTCGCCATTCCAATTATAAAATATTAATCATTAGCAATTGCTTTACAAAGTTGGTGGTGTAACACTTGGTAAAAGAGTATATATCCATATATTCTAGTAATGAAAGGCCCAATTCTGAATCAACAATTGAGCGTCAGTGGCAAATATTTCTCGCATATGATAGCCGATAATTCAGTACAACAGGTCTGGGTCAATGCGTTTTTACAGGATTTTTATGACGTACACCGTCCTAATATACTAAAATACTAATAGTTGAAACGTGCATTATTTCAAGCTAAATCTCATCTGAAATATTATATATGCTTATATTAACATAATGTTTCTAAAAGTAGATATTCAACAGAAAAGTTTTCTTACTCAACAATTTTCCTTATTAATTTGGCAACTCCTCACTTGAAGTTCTCTTTTAGATCGAATGTGAAGTTTTACAACAATACAACAGAGACTAATTAAACGGCTTCAATTTACTATTTTCGTTTCCTGTCAATCATCTGCATAGACTGCCTGTAAATGATATAATACGGAAGAAATGAAAATTATGAAATAAAGGGACCATAGAAATACCGCAAAGGACCAAATTAATTAGTGCTCTAAACCAGGATTTCGCACTAGGGACTTGATGGGATGATATAGTTGGCACAAAGGATATGAACTATAGAAGTAGGCTATGTTAAAATGAATAAATAATTCCAAACTATATATATCTTTAGTAATTACGAAGTTATTTAATGTTTCATTGGCACGTGCCACACTCTATTGTATGGAATGCGGGAAAACTCGGCCGGAGACAAGTCGGACCGAGACAAATCGGACCGACTACTAAGTCAACACGGACCGTCTATGAAGACAACTCGGACCGTCAATACGTCAACTCGGACAAAGTATTAAAAGAGGATTTGAATTATATAAATGATTATAATTTAGTTTTGGATGTAACACGTCTTCTGATTGACTGAAAGTTTTGTCTCTCAGCTCATAGACATAATTTTGTTATGTGACCGTGACGTCATCAACGTTTTTTCATGATTTACTCCTTAAAATTGAATTTATAATTAAATTATAAGGTATGACTGTAATATTTTTCTGTCTATTCGAAATAACATCAAAATGTGGTGCACACTCAATAACCGCGTGGCGGGTTATTTAAACGTGTGCACAACATTTTTAGGTTATTTTGAATAGGAAAAATATTACAGTCATTCCTAAATAAATTATTAAATGTTATATTTTACATGACAATATCATTTGCATGTTGCTGAATTTGCAAAACATAAAAAAAAAATATTGTATAATGAGAATTAAAATTTTACTTATCTTCATCAATTTATTCTAAAACTTAATTAAAGCAAGAAAAAAAAAAGTGTCTAGGTTGGATTTGTTTTATTTGTTTGTTTAATTCTTTATTAATTGTTTTAAAGTCAACTCAGACCGTCTTTAATGCCAACTATCCAAAAGTATAGACATATAGTTTGCGCTATTTATATGATAACATGTTATATTTTACATCAAAGTACCCTTTAGTGTAGATTCTTATTTCTACTTGACCATGGTGATTCTATAAACAGGCCCCAGTTGTATATATGATGCCCTCTATTCATATTTTCCTTGTGGAAAATAAGAATAGAGGGCGTCATATAAAAGATCACAGTAAATAAATGAACATAGTTTTAAATATCAAAGACTATTTACTTTGAAAAATAGTTAAAGACAAACAAAAACAGATTCAGGAAAAGGGTTAATTCCCCATGTGTCTGTGATCCTTAATGAAAAATGCATGTACTCCATATTTATATCAAAGATGCACGAGATTTGCCTTTGAGCTCTGTAAAGTATGAATCCTTGACACTTCGAATTTAACTCACTCAAACATATATAATGATTGTTACCGATTATCGTTGATTACATTTCACTATTTACAAATAATTTTCAATTATTATTATATAAAAGTTGTTACATTTTTGTGTTTTGTTTTTGTTTCATAAAGTTTTAATGTAAAATTATTAGATAAATATTATTTATTATCCTTATATAAATACTAATAATGTTTTTAATTTGTAATATTATAATTATTTACTACGGGTAGAATTCGAGGCATTTCTAAACATTTAGAAAATTTAAAATCCTATATTTCTTTACGATAACACTAAGGACAGTGGTTAGGACGTCCTAGGATAGTCCTAAGATAGCTTCGATGTGCATGCTGAGACATGTCGTAAGTCGGTCCTAATATTATCCTAATTTACTCCTAAGATAGGTCTTAGGACCGATCCTAGGACAGCTTCGATAAACAGGCCCGTGGTGTTCACATGTGATTTCATATTTGACGATTAAGCAATAACACACCACCAAAGGCAACGATGTATTTTAGATTCTAGAATCATAATGTAGTGTCTCACAGTTGTATGACATTCATGCTTACGCGTAGGTCTCAGATTCACTTGTCATGGTCGCAATGGTTAGATACAGCTCTAGATTTTAATATGTCACTTTTATACAAAACAATAAATACTGAAATAGTATGAAAAAAAAAAAAAAACCAATATTCACCTTTTAAGACAATTTTTTTATAATATGGTCTTTTGTTGAATTTCTATGGTTATGAATTCAACACCTATGTACAATTTGTCTTTTGTCATTTTTTCGCCGTGGCGTTGTCAGTTTGTCTTTGAATTATAAGATTGAATATCACTTTGGTAATTTAATTCCGCCTTTTTTACAATAATCATGAGATTCAAATATGATAAGATTAAAGTTATATTTTAGAATAATACGTATGCACATCCGTATAATTTTATGAAGGTCTTGATCAGGGGTAGGGAGTTCTTCTTTTCTAAACCAAGAAAACCAATATATCTGCTGTAAAATTCACATTTTGTCTTTACTTCCCTTCTTCTGTCACATAAAATTGAAAACGGTCCTTAAAGAACAAGTACCGATTTGCATAGTTGTAAAATTTCATGTCGTTGGTATACAAATTTAGTACACATTTTTTTCCGGGCGGTACAGACCACCAATGTTACTCTTTTTGTTGTTGTAAATATTTACGTTTTATTTTGTTAATAAAGATGGGTACAAATACAATTGTGTGGTCATGGATTTCGAAATTTGTTTTCTGAATCCATATAGCATGTAGCATGACATTATTATGGTGAAACGGGAAATCGCAGAAAGCTTATTTGTGGTAATGTTCGATTATTTTTTAATTTTGATATATGACAATAGCGCAAAAAAAAAAAAAAAAAAAAAAAAATTGACACGACAGTCGATCAAATCCACGACTTCTCGTATTCGTGGCGAGCACGAGAGGAGGGACGACACTCTGCACACGGCACACAGATTTGTCTTATATTATCGATCGGTCGCAGTGGGAGTGTCATTTGTTACAAGCACGTCATGGTGTGAACCACAGAGGCGATTATATTTTGCACCTGGCACGCTCAAATGAAAAAAAAATAAAACAACATTAAAACAGGGATGTTTCAATAATAGAAAAAAATAAATGACTGTAGCTGTAATAATTCTATTTTTATTTGTTTTTAATTGTGTGGCTCTTTAATGACCATTTATGAAACCTGCATTCTCATCCTTCATTCCTACGTACGTCTAGATTTCTACAGAAGTCAAACTATATATATGAATAAAAGGAGTTGTCGGTTTTACGTCAATGATACAGCAAGCAAACCACAAAAAGCAACCAATAGACATCCAGAGGGCAACTATGGATTTTTCGGCTCGCAGTACAAACTTTAATTATAAGTATAAACTACAGTTATTGTAAGATACAAGGAAAAATAATTCGAAATATTAAAAAAAAATCTAAAACACAAAGACAGAAAGAGAAAAGAACAAATAAGTCAATGCGTCAAGCTCATTTCGTGTTACAATACAATTATAAGTCGCGCATGATTTTAGATAACTATACCACGTCAAAAGTTCTCTCGTTCATTTTATACCATAGTAGAGTGACAATAGCTTACTTACATTTGATCTTTAAAGAGGCAGGATTAGTTGATGCAGATTTTGAAACTTATGATAAACCATATAGCAAAATAAGATATTCCTTAAAGATGAATTTAAACAGAAATCACAGCTTAGTAGTGTAAGTGTACCGGAAACGAAGGTAACAACCTGTGTGGGAAGTTGTATAAAATAACAAAATTATGTATTAAATTCACATTGAGGGCGTTAGCCCGAATGAGTGCAACATTATTTCATTTATCGACATCTTGGTGTAAATAAAGATACAATTTTGCTAGATAAATAGAATACAAAACACATTTCTTTACATAATTCAAACTAAAATAATTGAAAATTATCATATGGGTATTACTTTAACCATGTTGACATGATACCCAGAGCCGAATAATGTATGTATGCATTACTTGCTTGCACTCTTTGGATTAACGTATCAATTAGAGCAGAAACATATATATACATGTCTCTGATTAGAGGGTAGGACAGAAAGTCACAATAAAGAATTAAGGGACCAAACGTCAAAATATGGTTTATGGAATTTTTTTTTCTTCTTTTTGGCAAAGATTAAAAAAACCTAAAACTTTACATATTGAATACATTTGAGGTGAACACCGAGAGTTACAAATGTACCAGCATACATTTTGATAAAAAACATGCTATCAAAGAGACTTCAGAATTGACTAGCTCCATGACCAAGAAATATAAATCCTTTTATAGTTCAAATTAATTTAACCTCCATTCAACAATGCGAATGAACATTTGCCTATTCTTTTATTTTTTGGTCCATTTTCTCTATTCTTTATTGTTTTGCCCATCATACTCTATTCTGTAAACCCCATCTATATCCTCCTCTATCCGATGGTATGTTATTTATAGTTTTAACACTGTCCCGTCACGGTCTACGTGCAGTTTCAGAAGATTAGTGCACTCAGAGACATGTCTCTGGTGCCCTGATGCGGCCTTGGTGTTCAGACGCACCACTCTACGAGGTAAAAGCTAAAAATAGACGCTTGTACATGAAAAAAAAAAAATCTCGCACGGCAATGATTATTAAATGCCACGAAGTAATTATTAAGTTTAAGAGGAAAGTATCGAAAGATAACGAAATTAACGAAATGAATTATCTGACATAAAACATACTTGTATTCGGCGTTGATCGTTCCTGATGAAGTTAAATCCAGAAAGTGCTTCGGAAGCATGACATTTAAAAAGTGTTGTTATCACTTTTTGTTGTTGTTACGTTTAAAATTTGCAATGACTTCTTTTCAAAGACGAAAACAATTGCTATAGACATTTTATTCGGGATAAGGACTACATTTTTACCGGGTTAACGCCATTTTGAATTTAAGTGTATAACACAAATGTTTTCCGATTAACGATTGCACGGTAAACAGATTCCTCACATCCACATACTATCCGTTTATCGTAAATCTGTTATAAACAGTAACTTTCACAACCCTTAGTTAAAATACATGTTTAAATTCTCAACCATAAAATACAGGCGTCAACAAATTATTTGTGAAATTAAAAAAAAAAAAATTGCAATATACAATAATAAGTAGATAAATACATTAAATTAACATAAATTAGAAAAATAAAACCAGAAACAGTTATAGACGAATAATTTATTTCCTCGACAAAAGAAATTAACAAAACGTGTAGATATATTAATTCCGTAATCTCTTAAACAAAAACGAATAGAAATTAAAAATCAACCAATGATTTTATGTTTAATTATTCAAAAGTTACATTTTAATTGTAGCATTTATATTATACATTTTTGTAATTAAAATGTATCATCAACATGAAAGGACGTAACTCCTAGTATCATACAAACACACTGAACGGATCTTAACCCGTTTTAAAATTTGAACGTTACTTTTATGTTTGATCTGAATTCGTCCAAAGCCGTCTTAACAGATCTTAATCGAACGCTAGAGCCTTCCGTCTTGTTTATCTTGACATGACTGATCGGACTGAACACGATCTATCGGAACAGCGTCTGAAGTCTGAAAAAGTCTTAACGTTTTTAACTTGCGGTAAATTCAGTCGATTAAAACTTGATCAGACCAAAATGACCGTTTCAGACTGAAATCTTGCTACTAGTGAATTAAACTGTCCTGTGAAATGTTTTGAAGGTATTTGTCATTTCTGTATTCTTTATTTTTGGTCCATTTTCTCTATTCTTTATAATTTATGCCCATCATACTCTATTCTGTAAACCCCATCCATATCCTCCTCTATCCGATGGTATGTTATTTATAGTTTTAACACTGCCCCGTCACGGTCTACGTGCAGTTTCAGAAGATTAGTGCACTCAGAGACATGTCTCTGGTGCCCTGATGCGGCCTTGGTGTTTAGACGCACCACTCTACGAGATAAAAGCTAAAAATAGACGCTTGTACAAGAAAAAAAATAACTCGCACGGCAATGATTATTAAATGCCACGAAGTAATTATTAAGTTTAAAAGGAAAGTATCGAAAGATAACGAAATTAACGAAATGTATTATCTGACATAAAACATATTTGTATTCGGCGTTGATCGTTCCCGATGAAGTTAAATCCAGAAAGTGCTTCGAAGCATGACATTTAAAAAGTGTTGTTATCACTTTTTGTTGTTGTTACGTTTAAAATTTGCAATGACTTCTTTTCAAAGACGAAAACAATTGCTATAGACATTTTATTCGGGATAAGGACTTCATTTTTACCGGGTTAACGTCATTTTGAATTTTAGTGTATAACACAAATGTTTTCCGATTAACGATTGCACGGTAAACAGATTCCTCACATCCACATACTATCCGTTTATCGTAAATCTGTTATAAACAGTAACTTTCACAACCCTTAGTTAAAATACATGTTTAAATTCTCAACCATAAAATACAGGCGTCAACAAATTATTTGTGAAATTAAAAAAAAAAAAATTGCAATATACAATAATAAGTAGATAAATACATTAAATTAACATAAATTAGAAAAATAACACCAGAAACAGTTATAGACGAATAATTTATTTCCTCGACAAAAGAAATTAACAAAACGTGTAGATATATTAATTCCGTAATCTCTTAAACGAAAACGAATAGAAATTAAAATCAACCAATGATTTTATGTTTAATTTTTCAAAAGTTACATTTTAATTGTAGCATTTATATTATACATTTTTGTAATTAAAATGTATCATCAACATGAAAGGACGTAACTCCTAGTATCATACAAACACACTGAACGGATCTTAACCCGTTTGATAATTTGAACGTTACTTTTATGTTTGATCTGAATTCGTCCAAAGCCGTCTTAACAGATCTTAATCGAACGCTAGAGCCTTCCGTCTTGTTTATCTTGACATGACTGATCGGACTGAACACGATCTATCGGAACAGCGTCTGAACTCTGAAAAAGTCTTAACGTTTTAACTTGCGGTAAATTCAGTCGATTAAAACTTGATCAGACCAAAATGACCGTTTCAGACTGAAATCTTGCTACTAGTGAATTAAACTGTCCTGTGAAATGTTTTGAAGGTATTTGTCATTTCTGTATTCTTTATTTTTTGGTCCATTTTCTCTATTCTTTATAATTTATGCCCATCATACTCTATTCTGTAAACCCCATCCATATCCTCCTCTATCCGATGGTATGTTATTTATAGTTTTAAAACTGCCCCGTCAAGGTCTAATTGCAGTTTTAGAAGATTAGCGCACTCAGAGGCATATCTCTGGTGCCCTGATGCGGCCTTGGTGTTCAGACACACCACTCTACGAGGTAAAAGCTAAAAATAGACGCTTGTACATAAAAAAAAAAAAACTCGCACGGGAATGATTATTAAATGCCACGAAGTAATTATTAAGTTTAAGAGGAAAGTATCGAAAGATAACGAAATTAACGAAATGAATTATCTGACATAAAACATACTTGTATTCGGCGTTGATCGTTCCCGATGAAGTTAAAGTCCAGAAAGTGCTTCGGAAGCATGACATTTAAAAGTGTTGTTATCACTTTTTGTTGTTGTTACGTTTAAAATTTGCAATGACTTCTTTTCAAAGACGAAAACAATTGCTATAGACATTTTATTCGGGATAAGGACTACATTTTTACCGGGTTAACGCCATTTTGAATTTAAGTGTATAACACAAATGTTTTCCGATTAACGATTGCACGGTAAACAGATTCCTCACATCCACATACTATCCGTTTATCGTAAATCTGTTATAAACAGTAACTTTCACAACCCTTAGTTAAAATACATGTTTAAATTCTCAACCATAAAATACAGGCGTCAACAAATTATTTGTGAAATTAAAAAAAAAAAAATTGCAATATACAATAATAAGTAGATAAATACATTAAATTAACATAAATTAGAAAAATAAAACCAGAAACAGTTATAGACGAATAATTTATTTCCTCGACAAAAGAAATTAACAAAACGTGTAGATATATTAATTCCGTAATCTCTTAAACAAAACGAATAGAAATTAAAATCAACCAATGATTTTATGTTTAATTATTCAAAAGTTACATTTTAATTGTAGCATTTATATTATACATTTTTGTAATTAAAATGTATCATCAACATGAAAGGACGTAACTCCTAGTATCATACAAACACACTGAACGGATCTTAACCCGTTTTAAAATTTGAACGTTACTTTTATGTTTGATCTGAATTCGTCCAAAGCCGTCTTAACAGATCTTAATCGAACGCTAGAGCCTTCCGTCTTGTTTATCTTGACATGACTGATCGGACTGAACACGATCTATCGGAACAGCGTCTGAAGTCTGAAAAAGTCTTAACGTTTTAACTTGCGGTAAATTCAGTCGATTAAAACTTGATCAGACCAAAATGACCGTTTCAGACTGAAATCTTGCTACTAGTGAATTAAACTGTCCTGTGAAATGTTTTGAAGGTATTTGTCATTTCTGTATTCTTTATTTTTGGTCCATTTTCTCTATTCTTTATAATTTATGCCCATCATACTCTATTCTGTAAACCCCATCCATATCCTCCTCTATCCGATGGTATGTTATTTATAGTTTTAACACTGCCCCGTCACGGTCTACGTGCAGTTTCAGAAGATTAGTGCACTCAGAGACATGTCTCTGGTGCCCTGATGCGGCCTTGGTGTTTAGACGCACCACTCTACGAGATAAAAGCTAAAAATAGACGCTTGTACAAGTTAAAAAATAACTCGCACGGCAATGATTATTAAATGCCACGAAGTAATTATTAAGTTTAAAAGGAAAGTATCGAAAGATAACGAAATTAACGAAATGTATTATCTGACATAAAACATATTTGTATTCGGCGTTGATCGTTCCCGATGAAGTTAAATCCAGAAAGTGCTTCGAAGCATGACATTTAAAAGTGTTGTTATCACTTTTTGTTGTTGTTACGTTTAAAATTTGCAATGACTTCTTTTCAAAGACGAAAACAATTGCTATAGACATTTTATTCGGGATAAGGACTTCATTTTTACCGGGTTAACGTCATTTTGAATTTTAGTGTATAACACAAATGTTTTCCGATTAACGATTGCACGGTAAACAGATTCCTCACATCCACATACTATCCGTTTATCGTAAATCTGTTATAAACAGTAACTTTCACAACCCTTAGTTAAAATACATGTTTAAATTCTCAACCATAAAATACAGGCGTCAACAAATTATTTGTGAAATTAAAAAAAAAAAATTGCAATATACAATAATAAGTAGATAAATACATTAAATTAACATAAATTAGAAAAATAACACCAGAAACAGTTATAGACGAATAATTTATTTCCTCGACAAAAGAAATTAACAAAACGTGTAGATATATTAATTCCGTAATCTCTTAAACGAAAACGAATAGAAATTAAAATCAACCAATGATTTTATGTTTAATTTTCAAAGGTTACATTTTAATTGTAGCATTTATATTATACATTTTTGTAATTAAAATGTATCATCAACATGAAAGGACGTAACTCCTAGTATCATACAAACACACTGAACGGATCTTAACCCGTTTGATAATTTGAACGTTACTTTTTATGTTTGATCTGAATTCGTCCAAAGCCGTCTTAACAGATCTTAATCGAACGCTAGAGCCTTCCGTCTTGTTTATCTTGACATGACTGATCGGACTGAACACGATCTATCGGAACAGCGTCTGAACTCTGAAAAGTCTTAACGTTTTAACTTGCGGTAAATTCAGTCGATTAAAACTTGATCAGACCAAAATGACCGTTTCAGACTGAAATCTTGCTACTAGTGAATTAAACTGTCCTGTGAAATGTTTTGAAGGTATTTGTCATTTCTGTATTCTTTATTTTTGGTCCATTTTCTCTATTCTTTATAATTTATGCCCATCATACTCTATTCTGTAAACCCCATCCATATCCTCCTCTATCCGATGGTATGTTATTTATAGTTTTAACACTGCCCCGTCACGGTCTACGTGCAGTTTCAGAAGATTAGTGCACTCAGAGACATGTCTCTGGTGCCCTGATGCGGCCTTGGTGTTTAGACGCACCACTCTACGAGATAAAAGCTAAAAATAGACGCTTGTACAAGTTAAAAAATAACTCGCACGGCAATGATTATTAAATGCCACGAAGTAATTATTAAGTTTAAGAGGAAAGTATCGAAAGATAACGAAATTAACGAAATGAATTATCTGACATAAAACATATTTGTATTCGGCGTTGATCGTTCCCGATGAAGTTAAATCCAGAAAGTGCTTCGGAAGCATGAAATTTAAAAGTGTTGTTATCACTTTGTTGTTGTTGTTACGTTTAAAATTTGCAATTACTTCTTTTCAAAGACGAAAAACAATTGCTATAGACATTTTATTCGGGATAAGGACTTCATTTTTACCGGGTTAACGTCATTTTGAATTTTAGTGTATAACACAAATGTTTTCCGATTAACGATTGCACGGTAAACAGATTCCTCACATCCACATACTATCCGTTTATCGTAAATCTGTTATAAACAGTAACTTTCACAACCCTTAGTTAAAATACATGTTTAAATTCTCAACCATAAAATACAGGCGTCAACAAATTATTTGTGAAATTAAAAAAAAAAAATTGCAATATACAATAATAAGTAGATAAATACATTAAATTAACATAAATTAGAAAAATAAAACCAGAAACAGTTATAGACGAATAATTTATTTCCTCGACAAAAGAAATTAACAAAACGTGTAGATATATTAATTCCGTAATCTCTTAAACGAAAACGAATAGAAATTAAAATCAACCAATGATTTTATGTTTAATTTTCAAAAGTTACATTTTAATTGTAGCATTTATATTATACATTTTTGTAATTAAAATGTATCATCAACATGAAAGGACGTAACTCCTAGTATCATACAAACACACTGAACGGATCTTAACCCGTTTGATAATTTGAACGTTACTTTTATGTTTGATCTGAATTCGTCCAAAGCCGTCTTAACAGATCTTAATCGAACGCTAGAGCCTTCCGTCTTGTTTATCTTGACATGACTGATCGGACTGAACACGATCTATCGGAACAGCGTCTGAACTCTGAAAAGTCTTAACGTTTTTAACTTGCGGTAAATTCAGTCGATTAAAACTTGATCAGACCAAAATGACCGTTTCAGACTGAAATCTTGCTACTAGTGAATTAAACTGTCCTGTGAAATGTTTTGAAGGTATTTGTCATTTCTGTATTCTTTATTTTTGGTCCATTTTCTCTATTCTTTATAATTTATGCCCATCATACTCTATTCTGTAAACCCCATCCATATCCTCCTCTATCCGATGGTATGTTATTTATAGTTTTAACACTGCCCCGTCACGGTCTACGTGCAGTTTCAGAAGATTAGTGCACTCAGAGACATGTCTCTGGTGCCCTGATGCGGCCTTGGTGTTTAGACGCACCACTCTACGAGATAAAAGCTAAAAATAGACGCTTGTACAAGTTAAAAAATAACTCGCACGGCAATGATTATTAAATGCCACGAAGTAATTATTAAGTTTAAAAGGAAAGTATCGAAAGATAACGAAATTAACGAAATGAATTATCTGACATAAAACATATTTGTATTCGGCGTTGATCGTTCCCGATGAAGTTAAATCCAGAAAGTGCTTCGGAAGCATGAAATTTAAAAGTGTTGTTATCACTTTTTGTTGTTGTTACGTTTAAAATTTGCAATGACTTCTTTTCAAAGACGAAAAACAATTGCTATAGACATTTTATTCGGGATAAGGACTTCATTTTTACCGGGTTAACGTTATTTTGAATTTTAGTGTATAACACAAATGTTTTCCGATTAACGATTGCACGGTAAACAGATTCCTCACATCCACATACTATCCGTTTATCGTAAATCTGTTATAAACAGTAACTTTCACAACCCTTAGTTAAAATACATGTTTAAATTCTCAACCATAAAATACAGGCGTCAACAAATTATTTGTGAAATTAAAAAAAAAAAAATTTCAATATACAATAATAAGTAGATAAATACATTAAATTAACATAAATTAGAAAAATAAAACTAGAAACAGTTATAGACGAATAATTTATTTCCTCGACAAAAGAAATTAACAAAACGTGTAGATATATTAATTCCGTAATCTCTTAAACGAAAACGAATAGAAATTAAAAA
The DNA here is from genome assembly GCA_017311375.1 of Mytilus coruscus. Taxonomy (NCBI): domain Eukaryota; kingdom Metazoa; phylum Mollusca; class Bivalvia; order Mytilida; family Mytilidae; genus Mytilus; species Mytilus coruscus. The sequence goes on from CM029598.1 coordinate 40,859,599, forward strand.
TCAACCAATGATTTTATGTTTAATTTTCAAAAGTTACATTTTAATTGTAGCATTTATATTATACATTTTTGTAATTAAAATGTATCATCAACATGAAAGGACGTAACTCCTAGTATCATACAAACACACTGAACGGATCTTAACCCGTTTGATAATTTGAACGTTACTTTTTATGTTTGATCTGAATTCGTCCAAAGCCGTCTTAACAGATCTTAATCGAACGCTAGAGCCTTCCGTCTTGTTTATCTTGACATGACTGATCGGACTGAACACGATCTATCGGAACAGCGTCTGAACTCTGAAAAGTCTTAACGTTTTTAACTTGCGGTAAATTCAGTCGATTAAAACTTGATCAGACCAAAATGACCGTTTCAGACTGAAATCTTGCTACTAGTGAATTAAACTGTCCTGTGAAATGTTTTGAAGGTATTTGTCATTTCTGTATTCTTTATTTTTGGTCCATTTTTCTCTATTCTTTATAATTTATGCCCATCATACTCTATTCTGTAAACCCCATCCACATCATCCTCTATCCGATGGTATGTTATTTATAGTTTTAATAACACTGTCCCGTCACGGTCTAAGTGCAGTTTCAGAAGATTAGTACACTCAGAGACATGGCTTTGGTGCCCTGATGCGGCCTTGGTGTGCAGACGCACCACTCTACGAGGTAAAGGCTAAAAAATAGACGCTTGTCCAAGTTTTAAAAAAAAATAACTCGCACGGCAATGATTATTAAATGCCACGAAGTAATTATTAAGTTTAAGAGGAAAGTATCGAAAGATGACGAAATTAACGAAATGAATTATCTGACATAAAACATATTTGTATTCGGCGTTGATCGTTCATAATGAAGTTAAATCCAGAAACGTGCTTCGAACGCATGCAATTAATAAAGTGTTGTTATCACTTTTTTGTTGTTGTTACATTTAAAATTTGCAATTATTTCTTTTCAAAGACGAAAAACAATTGCTATAGACATTTTATTCGGGATAAGGACTTCATTTTTACCGGGTTAACGTTATTTTGAATTTTAGTGTATAACACAAATGTTTTCCGATTAACGATTGCACGGTAAACAGATTCCTCACATCCACATACTATCCGTTTATCGTAAATCTGTTATAAACAGTAACTTTCACAACCCTTAGTTAAAATACATGTTTAAATTCTCAACCATAAAATACAGGCGTCAACAAATTATTTGTGAAATTAAAAAAAAAAAAATTTCAATATACAATAATAAGTAGATAAATACATTAAATTAACATAAATTAGAAAAATAAAACTAGAAACAGTTATAGACCAGGATGGGGTAATCGTAATCTGTAATCGTAATCGATTGTAATTGATTACATTTTTCCAGTAATCGACAGTAATCTGTAATCGAAGACATTTTCGATTACATGTAATCGTAATTTAATCGATTACAGCAAAATTATGATGTAATCATCGATTACTTTTCGATTACATTTCGATTACTTTAGTCAAATAGTATGATGAAATATAACCTATTTTAAATGAAAATACGTATGTGTTCATCACTTATTAGTATAGATAGAATAGAATGTATTAATAAGACTTCAGAGTTTATCAAATACCTTATTTATATCTATTGTCTCAAGCTGTATTATGATCAACCAGATCTCCTACCAAATTTTACTGTATAACCAGCTTTTGAAACAATTGACTTTACTGTCTTAAATGCTTGTCAATAATTTAAAGACCTTTTATTTTGAAATGAGAAAATAGATTTTAATATGAATTGAGTCTTATGTTAAGTTCTGTTCTACATTGACATTGAAGCGTAATTTTCAATAAGAGTTGAAATTTTAACTAGAATAGATCAACAGTTGATTCGTCATAATATTATGATATACAAAATTAGAAATTACACGAAATCCCTTTGCCAATGTACCAATGGCTATGCTTTGAAATTCTTGTTCAGAAATAGATACATGTATCCCAGTTTGACACTAAAATATATATTGTTTTTCATTTTGAATAGAGCATAAAAATTCTCAACAAACTTCTTGTCTTTACTAATCAGATGATCAGGGACTTCTACACAATGAGATGCCAACTTTGTTTTGATTTCAATTATGTCTAATTAAGAGGAAATTTACATTATATTGCCACAGGTTATAAAATGTACTCCATTGGCAGTTTTATAACCTGTAATTAGGAGGTTATCCAAACAAAAGGATTAATTCATGCATGTATTAATTATAAATATTATAAATTTACATCTTTGAAATTAGCTGAACTAGTTAATTATTCTACTTTTTATAAAAATTTTAGAGGAAACTTCTAACATTGCTATGAACTATATTTAAATATAGTAAAAATGAGTAAATACAAACTACGTAACTTAAGTCAGTAGGACAGGAAAATTTGCAAAATATGGAGAAAATATCCTAAAATATAAAGAAGTGACTGAATCCAAAGATGTCATTGCAAGAACTTTATCACCACTCACTCGTGTTGAAAACCAAAATTAAAGAATTTTTAAATATTTCAAATACTCAGTAAGAAAGAGCTTCCATCAAGAAAACAATTGTCAACTTAACATTTGAAAACAATGCTTTAAATGCTGTTTTTATAAAGTTCTAAATTTCCACTATACATACGTTGAACAACATATTTGTTTAACTTACTTTATTATTTTTTTGTAATTTTGTAGCATGTAATTGACAGTAATCGAAAAGTAATGTAATTACTTTTGGTAAAGTAATCGATTGCAATCGATTACACACAAAAATCAGAGTAATCGATTATTAATCGAATACACAAAAATCCTTCAAGTAATCGATTATTAATCGATTACATTTGTCAGTAATCGTGCCCATCCCTGTTATAGACGAATAATTTATTTCCTCGACAAAAGAAATTAACAAAACGTGTAGATATATTAATTCCGTAATCTCTTAAACAAAAACGAATAGAAATTAAAATCAACCAATGATTTTATGTTGAATTATTCAAAAGTTACATTTTAATTGTAGCATTTATATTATACATTTTTGTAATTAAAATGTATCATCAACATGAAAGGACGTAACTCCTAGTATCATACAAACACACTGAACGGATCTTAACCCGTTTTTAAAATTTGAACGTTACTTTTAATGTTTGATCTGAATTCGTCCAAAGCCGTCTTAACAGATCTTAATCGAACGCTAGAGCCTTCCGTCTTGTTTTTCTTGACATGACTGATCGGACTGAACACGATCTATCGGAACAGCGTCTGAAGTCTGATAACGTCTTAACGTTTTTTAACTTGAGGTAAATTCAGTCGATTAAGACTTGATCAGACCAAAGTGACCGTTTCAGACTGAAATCTTGCTACTAGTGAATTAAACTGTCCTGTGAAATGTTTTGAAAGTATTTGTCAAATAGTTTATTAGACTAAACTTTTCGCAAAGATTCAGCACATTTGTATTGATAAAATTGCAATTATTACAGCTATGTTTGCCATTGTAATATAAAGATCCATTTTCATTTCCGTCTTTGAGACATCACGGCTTGTTTATACTGAAAACAATGTAGGCAAATACTACACATGTACATTTGTTTTATTATGGTCGAATAGGTTGCAAGACCTGATATTGACATTGATTGGCACACTAAAAACAAAATATTATAGTGTTATTAACTGGCTGTTTCTGTATTGGCACTGTTATAGATTCGAGAATAGCTGTATTGGACCCGTGACTCGAAGAGCTAAGAAACTTACCGTGAAGAAGATAAAGAATTTCATATCTGAACTTGTCTTTTCGCATTCACGTCCATGGATTTTTGTCAACATTGTCAGATGTAATTTCTGATTTCTCGTCCAAGTACTTAATGTTATGCTATTACAATTCATTTTATCTAGCAAATATACAGTAGCTGGGAAGAATAATAGTTTTACTATTCTTACTCATGCGTTCTGATGATTGATCAACGGAAATGAACCAGTGTCAATAATCGAAAGTCGTACTCGAAAAGGCTGTGAAATATTTCCGTTTCAAGACTTCAAGACGGTACAAAACACTGAACATCATTTAAACTTTTATTTTATGATTTTAAGTTAAAAAATATAATTCAAATGTTTTTGCACAACGATACATCCAAATTTAAGTAAGGCGTAAACAAATTGAAACCGAAGTGAACGTCCGTATTAGCCCATGGGCCAATACGACTTTTTTCCGTATTGGCCCTGTCCGAAAAGCAATATCAACTCTTGATTTATATCGACAGGGCAACGTCATTAGTATTGCGCATTCTGATTTATCCGTATTAGGGCTGATTTGCTCGTATCATTTAATAACATCTAGATCTGTATGTTAGTAAACTTAAGAGCAGTTGTTTTATAGAACTTATCATTGGAAGTCCTCTATACATTTATTGTTATTGTATTTTAGTTAGTAATATTAATACTTTCACCTTTATTTTCACATTATAAAAACAACTGATATATTGAAACTATCCAGAATATCCATGGTATCAATATTTATGTTTTATTACTATAAGCGTATATTTACAATTGTAATATATTGTATTGCATTACTTGTACCAATTAGTTTTATAAAGTAACAAAACATATTTTCTACACAAAGATGTCAGAAGTATAATTTGGTCCGACAGCCGACAAGCATCTGGCCCCACTCAAAATCAATATGTTTGAGAAGTCAGATTCATTTACGAAATTGAAGAGTAATGGAAACCAATATTTCAAAATTGCAGATTCCGTCTACTTAGGGCTTGGAAAATGATTATGTTTACAAGATGGTTATGTTTAAAAGTGGCAATAAATTCTTCTTTTTTTTATCTTAAAATAAAATCCTTAATATATGTAGATTAACCAATATAATGGAGACACGATTCCGTGGAAAAAATCCGACTTGCAGTTCCTAAGATTCAAATAACTATCAATATATTCGTAAAATCATAATGTTTAATAAGTATAACAATACATTCTTCCTTTGAGACAAAAAGAAACTTATAAATTTGATTTATATATGTTGCACTTTTTCTTCTAGCACTTGGTGCCTCAATCGGAGTCGTGTTTGTGTTTGTTTGTTTTGTGATTGGACTTATTTGCTGCAAGTACGGAAATAAGAGTCAGAAGTGAGTATATACTTTATTGCAGAATGATGAAAATTAAAAAAAAACAAGTAAACTATACAAAATAGATTATTCAATTGCATCTGAAAAATACACAAATACATGTGCTAATTTACATTTGTTTTAATAGAAGAAGATTTAGACAAACGCAGTGTAGTTTAACCGGTTAAAGAGTTTAGAATACCGTTGCATATATTCAAATTTAATAATAAAAAGAATGTTTAATTTTGTAAAATAATACAAGTTGTTTCTAAAATAATATATGTACAACCTGGGATAGTCTTTCCCGTCTGAATTTTAAACCATCATTTTTTTCCTTCTTATTTATTGAAATAATATCAGACTCAAATTGTTGCTCTTAAATAGTCTGACAGAGTCCCAAATGCACTTTAGTATCATACAAATATTGATGACAGTGGCATTTTAATTTGTTAACAGTAAAATAAATAGATATGTAATGTAGTGTACCCATACATAAAGGTTTTGAAGTATGCAGAAATCACCCTGTCTATCTGTTTGTCACACATTCCTTACAAAAAGGAACAATAACTCCTTTAATTTTGACGTTACATTTGGATCTGAAACAGTTTACTTTCTCAATTGTTTCTTTTCTGACTGATTATGGATTTCCTGGCCGATGATTAATACTTATCAGGAGACGCTGACTCTAGATCTGTTAAAACAACCGGTCTCGCTTTTGTTTTAGTTCATATTTCCTCAGTTTTAAATTTTACCTTGATTTCTCCTCTGAATCGATTTTTTTACATGTGAACACCAGTAAATAACTTTTGCCTGAATTAACATAGGTATGGAATAAGTAAATAAAGGATGTAATTAAAACCAAAAAATGTTTAAAATATGGATATATTCAGATTCATGAAAGTCGGCATTATTAAAAAAAAATTGGCAGCACACCTTTTGGTAAAGAAACTTTTAAAAATAGGTTACTTTTAGTATAGTACTTTTTAATTACAAGTTGACTAAACAATCAGGACACTATTCGAAAGAGAAAATTGGATTTGAAATGTATGTTTATGTTACATCTTATACATGTATATAAGCATAAGAAGATGCGCACTGATTGCAAAAAGCTCTTTCCTACAAGAGTCCACATAAGGCTGAAGTTCGAAACTATAAGTTACCTCGCGGTCATAAACAATGCGCATAATTCATACTGTATTGCAGGCTATAAAAGGTCACGACATGACACTTATTATACAATTCAAAAGATAAAGCTAACGGTTATAATGATGTTCCTTTCTCATGTCGGAAGGTTGAAATATGTTTCAGACTGATACGAACTTATTTAGTGTTTTATTTAATAATTATAGGTTACAGTCGAAGGTTTCGATTGAAGATTATTCTGCCAGTAGCAAGGATTTGGACTACCAGATGACATCAAGTCAAACATGGATAAATAAGAACAACACAGTTGATGACATTAATCTTCACGTGGATGACGATAACAAAACTCTTACGAAACAACAACCACATGAGGATCATCAAATCAGCAATATGTAAACCAAACAATATTGAACTTCTAAATGGGATAAACATTATGCATATATCAACTTTATTTTGTCTTTCAATTTAAACAAGCGTTTATCATTGGTCTTGTAGGTATATTAACACATTTTGACATTTCAATATAAAAGAAAAGCTTTCAAAACAGATTACACTATTTGTACATTTTCGTATATCAGGGCTTATTATTATTTGATAAAATTACTCGATTCCTTCTTTAAGATTAAAAACCTATCTGTTACCAGTTGAACATAATTTCTCCAGTTAACGGTTGTTGTTTTTTCGTATGCATCCTCCTACTTAGAATTGTGGACAGATTTTCTATGCTTTATATTTTGACATATTCCAACTTGGAATATCAAATCAGATGTTTTGCAAAAATAATCGTTTGATGAGGGAGGACAATATGTTTTAGTTAAGTATCCACTGAGGTATTTCTACAAATGAAATGCTATGTGTACATGGTGTACAAAACAATTTATTAGTGTGACAATATGTTTTTGTTAAATTTTACATTATGTTTATGTATGTATATATGATTGTATTGTTTGTATATGTTTTCAAATTGAGATTGCTATGGAGTATATTATATAATTGTCAATGAATTTTATTCTGTGGAGTTGATTAAATTCGGAACACATTCAACCGTTCATTTCAATAGTAAATTACAGTCGAAAAAAAGAAAGAGAGGTTACTTACTCACACTTACGGAAAAAAAACGAATAACAAAAGATGTGAGAGCGGGTTTACAGCCTGGTGAAACGTCTCCTGCTATATATGTATAACCCGCCATTCGAATCCACACTCAGTCAAAATGTCACAATCGGAAATAGGACATAACCATTAAAATTACAGTCAAGACTACTATTATAAATCGTTCAAAGACAACGAAAACATTTTTCAACTTGCCATGGCGTTGTCAGTTTATTTCAGACATGAGTTTGAATGTCCCTTTGGTATCTTCCCTTCATATTTGTGAAATATATATTTCAGTTGTTCTTCTTCATAAATCTGTTGTAACAGTTTTAAAAGACAATGATATATGAGAAAATAAAATTTTAGAGAAGAAGTTGATTTTCTTGCTGTATTATGCCTTTTATTTCGAAATTATATAGGCCATCGGATTTTACTAGTCGATTTTTATCTTGGAAATTAATTAAAATGAATTATTTACAAGTTGTAATTGACTTTGAACTAGCAGTTACTGCGAGTAATTTAAGATCGAAACGTTATGTCTTTTTTTGTTAGTCGCGTTTTGCGTTGTGTTGAGTAGAAAACTTTTCATACTGAATATTATAGGTCTCACGTTCTGCTGTTACATGACATCCATTGTGAATAGGAGGGTTGAGAACGCGCATTCATGTTTAACCTGGTAATTCAGTTATTGCAGTGTGTTGATGAATATCATATACAATGAGCAAATGACAGAACGATCATTATATTACACCAATAATGTAAATTACAGGGCCACAGTCACAATATGAATTGTCACAATTCAACACATTCAACCAAAAGTGCCTGAGAGAGAACTTGTTTACCCTTCCCCCAAAAAAACCATATTCTGTCCAAACTATATCATACTGAAACAACATATGCATCCATGTTCAGTGCTTAATGTAAAAGCAATATAGTCGACATCGCGATAAATACTATTTACACACACTATCGTATCGACATCGTTTACATTGTAAGAATTCTTATAAACAGTAACGTTGACATTGTTAACATTGCGATGTATACAATGTAGAAATAATATCGTGTTTACCTCGCAACGTTGACGATGTGAACGATGCGAACACAAAGGTGTTGATTCGGTATTCAATATAAACGATGTTGACACACTATTGTCAACATCGCGATGTCTGTGATGTGAACGATGTAGGTTGCACTTCTGTAAATATAGACCATGCAATTTCCCATAGGAACTACCTCTGCGACAAAAGCTGTGCCACTTTTCTTATGAAGTTTCGTAAAAATTATATCCTAGAACGGAAAGTTGATATGCACTACATTTTACTCAAAGGTCAGAACATAGGGCTGTGCGGCATATTTTCAACTTGTATATGTCCCGAACTTATAACAGTTTAAACAAATATTTAAATTCTGTACTACCCCTACCTTCACTTTGGGTCTTCCTCAGAATTCAATTATCGCCACTAAAATGTGTTTTATACGGGTAACATTCCCAAGTTATTTCTCTATGAGATGAAACATAGAGATCATATCTGGGAACCAGTACGTAAATAAAAACAAAATATCTATGAATACTATATATCTCCAAACACCAAAAGAGGCGCGGCTTCTGATACAGCTGTATTTACTAAGTGCAACCTGTAAACACAAGGTATAGAATTCTTATACAATATAAGCATGACTTTGAATTGCTATTGTCAACATCGCGACTCATGTCAACGATGTGAACAATGTAAACACAAAGGTATAGTCTTGTTATACAATATAAAACTCGCTATTATCAACATCGCAATGTATATATACTATGCAAACACAAGGTATAGATACGATACATCATGAACGCTGTAAGAACTCTTATATACTGCTTACCTCGTTAACATCGATAACATTGCAATGTATACAATGTAGTTACGACATCGTATTTACCTTGCGATGTTGACGATGTGAACGATGTAAACACAAAGGTATTGACTCGGTATACAATATAAACGATATTGACACGTTATTGTCAACATCGCGATGTCTACGAAGTTAACGATGTTAACACAAAGGTTAAGACTTGATATACAATATAAACACGATGTTTACGATGTGAACGATGTAAACACAAAGGTAGAGGCTAAGAATACAATATAAACACGATGATGACTATACATTTGTCAACATCGCGATGTTTTCGATGGAAACTATGAAAACCCAAAGGTGTAAAATTGTTATACAATATAAACACGATGTTGACTCGATATTGTCAATGTAAATTATGTACACACAATAATGACACGATACCGTAGACATCGCGATGTAGACACAATATCGGTAATACATCGTGCACTGGACATACTTCTAGTGAAAAAGACTAAGCTAGGCTGCATGTTTTGACGATCAGTTTGTCTCTGTTGACAAATAAGATAACGTAGGTGTTTTTATCAACCATTTGGGGAGGGGGAGGGGGTCATTGTAAGGTTGGTTTTAGGTCCTCCGAAAAGTAAACAGATCCTTTCAACATATGAAAACGTATAACATTATGGTTATCATTGTATGTTTTAAAATTTTGCGATATATTTCTTTCACACGAATTGTCGTTGTAATTTTTCGACATTGGATTATTTAAACTGCCAATAAATGATATTGAATTCATGTGTAATGAGACATGCTTTACAAAATTATATGACAACAAATATATTTTATTTTCTCTTTAAAGAAATCATCATACTATTTGGCTATATTATTTGGTTTTTTCCTAATATCTCTGATGACCACAAGAAAACGACAGCGTAAATATACATATGATCAATTAAATGTATTTTGAGTCAATACAATATTTAATATCACAAAATGTAAACGTTTAAGTCTGATAAGTTTTAAAGGAAAAGGTAAAGATGCCTAGGGTCAATCGAAAATAATACGATTAAAACAGACAATACAAAAAGAAAAACACAAAACACAAAAACACAGAAAGACAAAACACAGAAAGACAAAAAGACATACATTAGTTCAAAACACTACACAAAAGTCCAAATATTAAGCAACATTATCCCATCCAAAACCTGGTCTTTACTCACAAGGGCAGCTTTGTCCCTGTTTGGTTACACTATTTAATGACATTGATGTGTTTCTAGTAATTAAACATTACACAAAAGCGGGTTTGTATATGTTTCATACTTACCCTAAGACATATTTCTGTATAAATTATAGGTTTGGTAAAAACAAAGAATCATGTGTAAAGTTAAAGTTATAATACGATTTTCCAGAACAACAATTAGACAAGACCTTAAAACACGTTACGTACATTTCACTTGCAAGAGTTACAACAACATATTTAATATTGTACACATACATGATGTCGTTTATTATAGTGTCTTCGTAGATAGTTGAAACACACCAAATAACCTGTATTGCTTGCTACATCCTTGCTTTTCATTCGTGTATTACATGAAAAATTTGTTTAATAAAATAAGATAAAAGAATAAAATGTTGTACTAACTTAGATCATCCAACTTATGCACCACAAGACGAATGATAAGATGATTTAAAATCCCTGATATACAAAAACAACAATAACTTAATATACATAGTTTATAGTTGCAAACATATTACCTTTATTTCGTGCAAATTACGAAAGTCTGTTGATACTTTTATTCAAAGTAGTATAAATAAAATAGGAGTGGTATGATTGCCAATGAGACAACCATTAACAAGAGACCAAATTACACAGAAATTATAATAGGTCATTGTAGAGCCTTCAACAATGAACAAAGCCCATAACGCATAGTCAGCTATAAAAGGCCCTGAAATGACAAATAAAAACAATTCAAACGAAAAACGGACGGCCTAATTCATGTACAAAACATGAAAGCAAAACAAATATGTAACACAGCAACAAACGACAACCACTGAATTATAGGCTCCTGACTTTGGACAGGCACATACAACCAGAATGCGGCGGGGTTAAAATTCTAAGCGAGACCCAAACCCTTCCCCTAACCTGGGACAGTGGTGTAACAGTACAACATACGAAGGAACTGTTGAAATCAGTTAAAGCCTTTTAGTTTAACTCATCAGATGGATACAAATAGAGTGGACATGGCCGGGTACTTGTACATCCCAACAATATAAAGACACTAAGTACATATCTGAGAGTACTCGCAGTTACTGACAGCTAATTCAAAGCCAATAACAACTAATAAGTAAAATCATGCATCGAAGACTAAATATGTGTCTATAAGAATTTTAATAAAGGGGTAGTGATTATGGATACGAACATTAAACGCATCCAAGTTGATCTGGGATGCAGACTTTCCGTAAAGGTCTTGAAGATGTAAAATATTTCTTTAAGATCCCATAGTTTAATAAGTAAAATAACAAAATTATCGAGCTCCGAGGACGTTTCTTCTGTGTACCTTTGTATCAACAGCGGTTTATCAAAATAAAGTATATATATAAGTCTTAATTGAAAACAACGTTCAAACCTATGATTGCGTTGGATTAAAACCGCAATTTTTATACGTGTGCATGTAAAACAAATTTCTTGGTAGAGGGTCTAAATACAGCACAAACAACGATTTCCAAAAGACCAAAAGAGTGAAAAGTTTATTTTAACAAAACGCATTTGACTAATAGGTCGAACAACTGATGTTCTTAAACCCTGCTGACTGCCATTGGCAATTGCCAAATAACTTAATAGTAATTTAATACCAAACAGAAAACAATAAATATATATATAAACAGAAAGTGCCTATGCAATGGTGGATTAAACCTGGTTTTATAGCTAGCTAAACCTCTCACGTGTATGACAGTCGCATAAAACTCCATTACATTGACAACGATATGTGAACAAAACAAACAGACATAATAGGTTAGAAAAACTATTCCTCGTACACAGTAACCCCTGTTACATGGTACGACGTACATGTCTTTATTGTCATTTAATATTTACTTCAACAGCACGATAATCGATTTCTGTTGATTTATCATTGTCTTTAATTTGTTTATTATTTTCTCATGTTTAACAAAAATCGGAGTTTTTATTTCTTCTTATTTCTATAATGTATTTCATCCAGTACGATTATCTAGCGTTCATAAAACAAACAAAAGTGTCTGGTATTGACGTATAATTAACTGATTGACTCGAATTTGCTTATCGTCCAGTAAAATTACTTAGTGTATTTTAAGAACGAGAAAATAATTGTAGTTTATGGAAAGTTGGACTTAAGGGATGAATTGTACGAAATTTTGCCTGTCACCGAAAAACGATGGTACATGTATGTTAAATACGGGCCAAAATGTTGTTGCGTTTTAAGAGATCATCTACGAACCCCTAGACGAGTTGTAGCAGAGGTCTTCAATGCGTAAGGAATAGGATTTAACGTCCGAATGTTGACCAGATCCAAATTTTGGCATGTTTTTATCGCTAGACGAAATTGACCAAGATAACCATATTTCTATATCCAAGTCACACTTTGGGCTGGTTTACTTTTGATGCAAAAAAAATTACCACGCAGTCAGATGATTTGGGAATCAAACATGTCAAGGATGGGAAAATTTAGCACAACTTAAAGTAAACAATATTATTTATGACAAAACGAAAACGCGTGGATCATGGTAAGTACAACTTTGTTGATAATTCGCAATCGGAAAACTAAATATGAAGATAAGAAAAATTTTAAAATATCCCTACTGATTGTTTATTTGTAATAACCGCCCTCAATTTCGGTATAATAATACAATTATAGCAATCCTATAAGTTGAACATTCCAATTGTTAGTTTTAACTAGTTGTCTGCCCTCGGCCGGCTGAACCTCTTGAAAAAACCCAACCAATATAGGATAACCATCGAAGAATTCACTTTATGTCATGGCAATACTTTTATCATCGTTCTTTGCAAACGCTCAAACACTCTTTAATCCATGTTCTGTTACAAAATCAAAACACGACTGGCTGTGTCGACAAACTTAAAATCTCCTTTAATGTTCATCATGAAATCCATTGGATGTTGAATGTGTAATGGTTGGTGTTTAAGTCTTAGATACATTTTTATTAGTTGTTATTAGCCTTGAACAAGCTTTATGTAAATAAACTCATCATAGATACCAGGATTGAAATTTTGTATTTGCGCCAGACGCGCGTTTCGTCTACAACAGACTCATCAGTGACGCTCGAATACAAAACAGTTAAAAGGCCAAGTGAAGTACGAAGTTGAAGAGCATTGAGGACCAAAAATTCCTAAAAGTTTTGCCAAATACAGCTAAAGTAATCTATTCCTGAGTTAGAAAAGCCTTAGTATTTCAAAATGTAAAGTTTTTAACTGTGAATACTGTATCAAATCTGTACATTGTATGGTAGTTAATATGATAGAATTCAGTTTTAATATGTCAACACTGCGAGATGTTGTCAAAAGTGACCAATACTCAGTTGAAAGGAACCTTACGTGAGTTGTACACCGGGAAATTGAAAACGAAGACTTTCGATTTAAAGTTGAACCATTGCATTAACATGATTAAGTTGAGCAATTATTTGCAAGGAAGGCTGACAATATGAACTTGCGAAAAGTTTATTTTGTCTTTCGATAAAATAACTGATGTTTGGAATCTTTAAGAAGAAATATCTCATTCTAAGACAGATTTATTGACCATGGTGCAGATATCAAAACACTTACATGTATGTTTGCTTATAAATATACTCATATTGACTATCTTAGTTCCTTGAAAGAATGAAATATTATGTCTTTCAAATATTTGTTAGAATTGAAAAATATGTTGTGTATGTAGGTTCACATTATATCCATTGCATTGTGAGGATACATCGATATGTTTTGCTGATTTTTGCTGATTTTGAGAATTTATGAAGTGCATGAAGAAATAAATATTCGTTCTAAGGCTGAATACTGCCGCTAACTACAAACAAAAATATTACGATGTAAAGACTAAATAGCAGTTCAATATCCCATTTATTAAATCAAAAACGAGGCCATGGCACCGAATTATATGTTATTACCAGTTGGGAACTTCAGTATGCAGCAGATGCTATGTATAGATATATTTAACATTAATTTCAACAGAACGCAGGGACTTTTATTTTCCTGAGTGCACATAATGAAAAAGGTTTTACTCAGCAAGGAAAAACAAAATGAAACATGAACCTGTATACTGATTACTTAAATTGATTCAAACAGTTTTCAGAAAAATACTTTCACTTTTAAGATTTACTAAAATACATCTCTTCAACTTCCAAATTTTTTATGATAACACATATTTAATTATCATATTATAACTGTGTTTATCTCAAGGTTATACCTTTTGAAATTAAAGAACAGTCGTATTACAGGTTGTTTAATACCCATTCTTGGAGGCGAAAAACAAACATTTTATTTTATTGTTTTCTCACCATGTTCACAAAAGGAATTTAGGCATATGTTTTATGACTTTTGATGAATGTTCTGCATAGTTTAATAAGCAAGTGTGTGCTGCATATATTAATGTGTTAAAAAACCAGTAAGAAATTGCTAAGAAACTCATGACATATAATTTGCTGCATTCCTCTAGAGACATTCAGCACTGTCAGAAAGACACTTCAGCGTTTAAGATAGAATATTGCTATATTTATATACAACTATATAAAACAACATCTAGGAAATACAAATCTTAAAGGGTTATTATCAAATAATTTAATGCAGATAAAAGCTACATATCAAGATGGGTGAGGAGGAGATTTATTTTTCAATCGGTCATTTGATCAAAATCAAATATATGAACCTACATTGTAAGACACACTCAAACAAGACTTTAGAACAGCTTCATACTGCTATTGATTGGATATAACTGTTTTTATTTATAATGATAACATTTACTGTAACATGTTGTGTAGACTTTAAACATTCATTAACTTGGTAAACATTTTGTTTTTCTTTCAGGCAAACGATAACTGTTATGTTTAACATTAACCAGGTAGGATCGTGACAAAAAAAAGCAAAAATCATAATAAGAAATCTTTGAGAACATTTTAACATCTTGAAGCCCTTCAAGACATGAATGACAATTTCGGTTCCGATCAACAAAGGGATAAGTTTGTCTAGATTGGTACACTCAAAACTTTAGCATGTACTAACTGTTTTCCTTTATAAATATGAGCTCCTTTAATCTCCATACAGATGTTTGGTTTGTTCATTTAAGAGTTTCTAAAGAAAATATTGATGTTTTGTTTGTTACCATGAATTGTCTATCCCTAATAGCGTTACGGGATTTAAACATAGGTAAACTACTGGCACCATATAGAAGTTCAATGACTATCATTCGTTAAATTTAAAAAACAATGTTACTAAACTGATATTTATGATATTACCAGTTGGAAATTTCAATATTTATCTAAAGTAATGTAAAAGTATATTTTAGACTAATGTCAACAGATTTCAGGGACATTTATTTTAACAAAATCGTTAATATTTATAAACAAAATGTACCTGACTACTGTTAATTTAAATTCATGCAAACTGTTTTTTTCAGAAAATGTACTCTCACTTTCAATATTTACTAAAATCCATGGTTTCAACTTCAAAAATTAATTTTGTTTAAATATAAATATTTTATTGGAGATTTAGTTGATGGTAACACATATTTTTGTATCACATAATTGTGTTTAACTCAAGGTTATACATTTTGAAATTTAAAGATTCAATAATAAAACAGGTTTTCTTACAGGAAGGCATGCTTGGGTTTTGACTTTTAAAAATTTCTGTTTTGTAATCAATACTTTTAACCATACTTCGTTGCTTTTGTGTTCATCCTAACCTAATGAAAAGTAAAATCATAAAAATACTAAACTCCGAGGAAAATTCAAAACGTAAAATCCCTAATAAAATGGCAAAATCAAAACCTCAAACACATCAAACGAATGAATAACAAATGTCATATTCCTGACTTGGTACAGGCATTTTCTTATGTAGAAAATGGTGGATTAAACCTGGTTTTATAGCTAGCTAAACATCTCACTTGTATGACAGTCGCATCAAATGCCATCATATTGACAACGATGTGTGAACAATGCAAACAGACATAATGATAACATGTTATTCAGTACTACAATATATACAATCTTCCAGTTGTTTTAATGTTTAAATTGAATTGCACAATTTTATCGTTAACACGTTCTCATTTAAAATTAGAAATTCTCATTAACGGTCATTTGCAATAATTCGTACTCAAATAGGTCGAATTATTGCTCATAAGACAAACTTATGCAAAAACAGGAAAAATAAAAGAAAAACATGTTTTTCTTTTTATCAAGCACTTGAAAATCGTGAATCTGGCATATTGAACACCTGGTGTATGTTGAACTGAATTGTAATAAATTAACTAGCATTTCTCAGGCCTGTATGCCAGCATACGAACCTGGTGTATGCTAAAGTCTACATTTGATTTATACATTGTATTTCTCAGGTCTGTATGCCTGCATACGAACCTGGTGTATGCTAAAGTCTACATTTAATTTATACATTGTATTTCTCAGGTCTGTATGCCTGCATACGAACCTGGTGTATGCAGAACGGCAAATATTGAATCAAATGTTGTATTTCGCAGGTCTGTATGCTAGCATACGAACCTGGGTGTTTCCAAAAAATCCTTTACTTCAGTAGTTGTGTTTTAACACCAATTTCGAGTTGTTTTTTTTTAAACTAAAAGCCTACCACTGACCTCTATATTTTCTCCCGATAGGTAAACAGAAAAGCGTTAATTTGCAAGGCATTAACATACTGTTGTAAATCTAAAAATGAAAACCGATTCTCAAGTTCAACGACTATGATCACTTTATTGAGATGATAGTTATCTGTTTTTTGCAAATTAAAATTACGGAAAAATGAGGCGATCATAATTTGTACAAGGTTCCAAGTTGTTGACAAAATTTTAAATGACGTCAGGGACCTTCTGACGTAAGGCGGAGGAATTATAGACTGATAGCACAATGAGGGCCTTGACTTACGCGAGTTACTTTTTACCAGTACACTTAATTAAAATAATAGCAATTGATTACAATACAAAATGTTTTTTTTATACTTTGTATTGGTAATTGATAAAAAGTCAAAGAACAAATGGACTATTTATCTGCGTTGAATGACCACTAATAACACCTTATGTCACGCACTCCTATATGACGTCATTTATAAATGTAAACAATGTGAATGATCAATGAAGGAGTTCCCGTCACGGAGAAGAAAATGGACAATTCATTGAAAAATACGCTCTATTATCTAAATTTTAATATACCAGAAGCAAAACAGAATGTCAGATACATTTACGGTAAGTAAACCCAGCTGTTTTTGTACATTTTCCACGAATTTCATAGAACACCCTCTTTTTAGAAGTGACTGACTCAGTGACTGACTCAATCCGGCTTGAAAACTATAATATAAGATTATTGATTACGCTAAGTTTGTTTTCTCAAGAGGTTTGTCCACTTCAATCAATTTCATGCTAGACATCGTGTGGCGAAATTTACTGCTGTTTTACTATCAAGCTGCCCCCATAAAAAAAAGCCTTGCAAGACGTCATAAGTATTTGGACCCCCTTGAAAGTATTTAGAGAAAAAATGAATGGGAAATACGGTTATGTGTACATCCATAGTGACGTCTCCTTGCATTAGTTACAGAGGCGGATTTTAAGGCGCTTTGTGGGAAAAATTTAGTTGATTTATTGAGGGAAACAATAATGGAGCGGTCCATTTCTAAGGAAGTCAGTGCCTCCCATCCCATCCCCCTTATGAAACTTCTGGATCTGCCACTGAGTTAGTCTCCCGGATTTAAAAAAAAATTGAAATTCAGCCCTATCCAGATTTTCAAAATGCATGACCAATGCCCTTCAGTTAACCCATTCAGGTCTTATTCTAACAACTTTTAGGGAAACAACTGTCCCAGGTAAAAGGGGGGGGGGGGTTGAGCGCTCACATGTTAAAACCGGCCACACTAGTCTTTATGTGCCTGTCCCAAGTCAGGAGCCTGTAGTTGAAGTTGTCATTGGTTCATGTATGTCGTATTTCTTTTTCGTAAATTGTTTTGCTATAAATTATTGTTTCTTATTTTTCATGTTGGGTCCTTTTATCATCTGACTATACGGTATTGGTTTTTCTCATTGTTGAAGTCCGTACAGTTGCCTATACTTGCTTACATCCACTTCATTTGGACTTTGGTGGATAGTTGTCTCATTTGCAATCAACCCACATCTTATTTTTACAAGGAAGTTGTATGATGTGTCCTTGTTTGGGAAAACTGTACAGTACATTTGTCACATGATCACTGCAGCATTCTGTGATGTGTGTATGTAAGAAGCTGTTACTGTAACAGGGTAATTTATGAAACGCTATCAACGAAATCGAAAGACAGACAGAAAACTTTTAAATTTAGTGAGCAATAAAAACAAAAAGAAATAATTCTAACAAATCAAACATACATTTATTGCAAAAGGATCAGAACAGCACATTTCAAGAGTGTTCAAATTGGAAAATGAATGTTATTAAGGAAATGACATATTTCATTGATCTTCAATCAGATGCATGGCGACAAAAAACTTTCAAGGGAACGACTTCAATTCAACCACTAAGAAGCCTTAGTTCATATAAATTCTAAAATCAGTAATTGTGATAATGTTAAAGCTGAGAAGTGTATAATATTCACACATATATATATGTATATAATATGTAGTTTCCATTTCTCGTTTCAGCATTTTTCAAACAGTGGCTATACCTTTCATGTAACTATTTATGTGTTGCTTATGAATTGAATTGGAACACTCCTTAGTGACTGGATAGGTTAAACCAATGCCTTCCTAGAAAACTACGACACCAATGAACAACACCTGACCTTTTGCTGTTCCTGCTAATAAAGTAAAATGGCTTCACTAGAAAAGGACGACACCTAGAAAAGCATCAATTCTTTGGCTTTCCTGATTGAAGGATTTATTTTCACAACTCCAGTGTATATGCCATTATACACAATTTTACCATACTATAATGCTATAAATTCACTAATTTTCATATCTAAGCTAGTCCAGTTAGACATCGACTTATGAGATGCAGTGAAGACAGATCATTGCAAATTGTTTAAATTACTGATAATTAGAATACATGTATGCATGTTTGGCATTCATCTTTGTAAAGCAAATTGTATACAGACATCCCCTAAAAGCATTTAAAAACCAAACAAGATCTTTTGGCATACACCATGTTGACAGGCAGAGATGCAAACACAATGACTTAAAAACTTTACTGTCTATTTAGTATACATATTGCCAACTATATCAGATTTGAAGGCAGTTTCATTTTCTCCATCAATTTCCAGCCAAGAGTTCCAAATGGTGAAGTTGAAATCATTCCTTCGTAAATTTTACGGACGCCATCACGAGTTGGTTGACCGTTATGGAATAACCGTTTCACAGATGATATCGGATATGTTTCTTACGTCGTAACTACAATCCCCTTCCCTTTTCATGAATGTGACTTACCGAATTAGACTATTTACCGGGTTTGTAATAACATGAGCAACACGACGGGTGCCACATGTGGAGCAGGATCTGCTTACCCTTCCGGAGCACCTGAGATCACCCCCAGTTTTTGGTGGGGTTCGTGTTGCTCAGACTTTAGTTTTCTATGTTGTTTCTTGTGTACTATTATTTGTCTGTTTGTCTTTTTCATGCCATGGTGTTGTCAGTTTATTTTAGATTTATGAGTTTGACTGTTCCTCTGGTATCTTTCGCCCCTCTTGAAGTTACTAACTTAGAGCACGATGAAAAATAATAGTTTTACAATTTAAAATATGAATACAACATACGGCTGGTTAGAATGCAAACCGTTCAGCTTGCTAAATATCCAATAAGTGCTACCAAATATGCAGAAATTTTAGACTGGAGGCAAACCCTACACAAATACACTAGCTCATTGAACACCAGCTTGGTTTGACAATACTAAATGTATGTAAAACTATAATCCAATAGAATATAGGTGGGTATACAGGCAATCAAATCCAAGTAAAAAAAAATAAGTGTTCACCGTACACCAGTGTTGTATGCAAGAATACCGTGAACTGAAAATGTCAAACAAATATGCAAACTTTTATGTTCCAATGTGTATAGGACTATAGGTTGGTATGCCGACAATCAAACCTATGAATTCCATTTTTTACAAGAGTTTATTGAAAAGAGGGTTGATATACAGGAATAAACCCTGAGTGTTGCAGTTAAGAATTAAGAGCTTTCTTTCAAATTCAAACAAAGTTGAAGGCTATACATAAGTAATTCCTTACATCCATGTAATTCATCCTTTGATGGAGATGTATGTCTCTTTCACAATCATACAAATCTCCTTATTTTCTATGGGGTTGGTTATGCAAACATAAGTAAATAAGAAATGTTACTACACAGTAAATGCTTAGCATTCAGACATACAGACTTGCCAATACAAACATGAATCCAGAATAAAATTTTAGAATCCACGCAGGCATACAAGTATACCAAAACTATGCCAAAATAAATATATTGAAGGTTCTAAATACACCAGATTTGTATGCAGGCATACAGACCTGACAAATACTAATATACACAGAAAGTGAGAGTTTAGCATACGCCAGGTCGGTATGCAGGCATACAGACTTGACAAATACTAGTATACACATACAGTGAGAGTTTAGCACACCAAGTCAGTATGCTGGCATACAGACCTGACAAATTCTAGTATAATACATTTGTACACATAGAGTAAGAGTTTAGCATACACCAGGTCGGTATGCAGGCATACAGACCTGACAAATACTAGTATATGAATAGAGTGAGAGTTTAGCATACACCAGGTCGGTATGCTGGCATACCGACCTGACAAATTCGAGTATACACATAGAGTGAGGGTTTAGATACACCAGGTCGGTATGCAGGCATACAGACCTGACTAATACAAGTAAGACAAAAAGACTGAATTTAGCATACTTTTCATTGAAACATCTTAAATAAAGATGGGTAAATGCTATGTTATGTATATATTTAAACAATTGCATAAAAGTATAACAAAATGCAGAATGAGTAATTTTTAAGGTTTATTTGCTTCAACTATTTCCTGGGTGTTGAAATAGTTCATTCTAGCATCCTATGAAAAGGTTTATGATAAAATGTTGAAGTTTTGGATTCGCATTTACAAAAAAGACCACAAATCTTGCAAAAACTGACAGACAAATATCAATAATGCTATACAGTGACGTTTTAATGCGAAATATATCAATCATCTCAAAAGATGTAGCTTTTTCACATTTAGATGAGAACGTGTTCGTTATATCCTCATGATCATTGTTATTACATGTGTACTGATTTATCGTTATTTGATCATAAAATTGAGAATGGAAATGGGGATGTATATTGAACTAAGATTTTTGCCGACTTAAGATTCCAAAATTACTCATACAAAGAGCGAATAGCATTTCAGATACGCGAAAAGGTCACTCTGATTCGTATTTTACGCTTTATAGATTTACATCAAGTTTTAAATTTGATTTTTTTTCCAATAGTGAGTATAAGTATATACGATATTTGTGTATGAACTATAAGATTCCCTATGCTTTGTTTTAATCTGATACACCAGACTCGCCTTATACAAAATTTATTAGTGTCGCTTGAATATAAAACAACTAAAATAATAATAAACAATTGTCCCAAATCTGGCTTAAGAATTAAAGATGAAGCAATGAATGCCGCAGAGTAGGGTATCTTTAGTGTTCGACATGTTTTCGACTCTTGATGAAAATAAAATACAGAAATGCTATTTGATACAATACAGAACTGACAACAACTGGAATGGTGATACCTGTTTAGATGACCCAACCAAAGTTAAAAACAATTGGTTGAGGTTTCTTTTAAGTAAGAATATGAAAGCATTTTACGAAAATTTTAGGATTAATCATTGTGTTTAGAATTTTGAGTCCAAATTCAATTCTTAAACACTCAGTAGTCACATTCTGTAGATTTTCATCATTGATATATTTTCTGTAGATGCTTGTAAAGTGCGGTTCATGATCAACGAAAAGTAATATAAACAATTAAATAGTGTGCATTAAGTTTAGCTTGATACTGATTTATCATTATTGTATGATAAACGATCATCACAGATTTCATCTCATGTTTTACATGTTTGGTTAACACAATTTCACCTAAAATAAACCTTTAATGATCAATCCAAATCATAGTTTCTAAACATTTACGGAGTTCAAATAAAGATATGATAATATATGAAAAAATTGTTTTTAGGTTATCGCTCCCAAAGTGAGTAATTTTTGTTTTTGTAATAAATTACCTCTGCTCCTGAGCAGAATTTAAAAGATATAATAATGACACAAAACATGATTTGGAATTAATATATATGAGGTTGTCGCTTTTACGGTTTCTGAATTTTATGTCTTTTGTAGATACTAACTCGGGTAAAATAAAAAATAAACAAACAACAGGCAATTAAACTAAAACATTTAATTTCTTTTGAAATGAAATTACTGTATGAACATTAACCATGATTAACCGTCTAATTAAATAGTATTCATGTTAAAAAACAATAAAAACAAAATAGTGGACGTGCAACCTTTAAACATCTCATGTTTTATCTGAAAGAGTATTTTATCAAATCTACATCATGTGCACATTAAGAAACATTAGACACGATTTAATAACAAAAATATTCACAATTGAACCCCGACCACTATTTATGTATTCATCGCATTATATGATGATGATGGTTTTTTTTTTACTACCATGATTGGCCACAAAGCCCTCGCACGGTCGGGTAATCGCCTTATACATTTATATTTAGATATGAATAGAACTGTTTTGTTATTCTTTATTGCATCACTAGTCTACACATGTACATATCGCATTTAACATAACACATTTCAGCAGGTAGGTTTGTTTCGTTTATTTCCTTAATTAACGCAAACATTACTGTACTTTGTTGTTTCTTACATAAATCTACGACTAACAATTATATGAAAATTAATTGTGGATATATATATCCCCAAATTTAACTCCTCAATTGAAATAAAAATCTAAAACGTATAATATCAACAATAATTGACAATCGGTGTCGTATAACTCAGAGTGAAGTTATGAATTCGTCGTCCAATTACCTTGATTTTCTTTTGCTTAAACACTTAGTTGCGTTACGTATTTTTGCGATATGAATTAAATAACGGAGATGTAAATATACCCTATTAAGACCGCAACACAAAGAAAAAGGAACACTCGGACTATAAAACACTGTCGTCACAAATGCACGTCTATATAAGGTTAAATGCTCAAAACCGAGAGCAAATACAATGGAGGCGACCAAAACACATATGTCGAAGAAAATGTTACTCTTATCCTATATTTTCCTTTCGAAAAGTAATAATTGTATTTCCATACGGCTACCTAACCGATAATACCCTCTGGAACTATCAGTCGACAGGCCAATGATTCAACCAAGTAATGGTATTGACACTTACGTTACCAATTGTACTGACCCAGATGTGCATGAGTACGTTATTTTACTAAATCATTTTTTCGAAACATTTCAGCAAATGTACCTCAGTTTAAGGTTAAGGGATATCGTTAAATTAAATGTTTCTTTAGTCGAATAGGTTTATATTATGGGTTAAAATGACATTGATATCAATCATAGATTATGCCAGAATAAAGCCACTTTTTAAATGACTGCTATTACCATGATTACAGGGAAGTGTACATTGAATATCTGTATTATGAAAGGTATTTTATTTAATTTATCTGGTAATACATTTTGCATGTACTTCCTTAACCAGTTGTTGAATCATTAGATAGAAATTTAAATCATGTCATATTCGTTATGCGTCGTACGTTTAAAAAAAACAGAGAACGTATGGTATGTCATCTGATTGTTTTTCATCAATCTTGATTTTGAAACGTTGATTTGAGTTATATTTGGAATAATTCTATAAATGAGAGAAATACCAGATTTAAAATTTTGCAACACCAATTGTG
The DNA here is from genome assembly GCA_017311375.1 of Mytilus coruscus. Taxonomy (NCBI): domain Eukaryota; kingdom Metazoa; phylum Mollusca; class Bivalvia; order Mytilida; family Mytilidae; genus Mytilus; species Mytilus coruscus. The sequence goes on from CM029598.1 coordinate 40,883,928, forward strand.
ATTATGTGCATATATTATGTGTAACCATCATTTGTGTATGTAATATATCTGAACAGAAATTTCACGGTTAAAATCTAAATATTATAATCATTACTATAAAATAATGTATAACACTTAGCTTCAGTTCTGTTATTTAGATGAAAATTGCAATCACAAAAACTCTTGTCTGTAACTAGTTGCACAATAATGATAATAACATTTTCATTTTGTTTTATTCTTATGAAACTAGAAGTATGTTTCGTTCATCAGCATGTACTTGTTATACAAGGTCAACCAAAAGAGATTATGTTGAAACTACGAATTTATAAAATATTTTGTTAAGTTATTTGAAGGTTAAACCCAACAATCAAATGATTATGTCAAGCTGGTGACAGTATACTGCTCACGTTTCGTTCTCTTGTGAACTTGTTTTGCATAGATGTAATACTACATGTACTTATGAATATATCAAAACTAAAACAATTGTGTTTGGCATCAATGAAAACTAGACTTTTCAAACATTTCGTGCGTAGAATCCTTGTACACATTTTTTTTAACTTGCCTTAATCAAGATGCTTAAACCCATACATTTTACGTGCATTTTATTTACTTTTTATTCATTAACATAGAACGTTAGCTGATAATATCAAATCTTGTATTGGAAAGCAGTAATATGTAGATTATATTTTGCAATGTTATGCAAATAACAAATTAAGGCAGCTATAATAATATGTGTATACTTTAAAGTGGCCCGTCAGCGTCTACATACTATAGAAACTATTCAATCCAAAATTGTTTGTCGTAGTAAGTTAGACACAATGATGTAGTTCAACCTATAATTTTAACAGTTATATGATTTTAACTTTCGGTTTTAGATTCAACTATAAAATGCCTCTGTACTGTTTGAGATGCAGAAGAAATACAACATCTAAAGGTGTAAAGGTTATCGTAGTCAGAGACAAAAGTGGGACACATCAGATGAAAGTGGGGTTTTGTTTTACCTGTGGATCTGAAAACGACTATTGATTAAATGAATGTGTTACTGCATATCGCTTATTAGCAAAAACATGACATCCAGGATAACTAATTAACATGGAACTTTGAAATTGATTTTCTTTTATAAAGATGGTACCTTATCTTGAAGAAAACAAAAGTGTATATGATCTAAAGTTTATAATGCTTTCAAATTCTATCTTATTGATTATTTCATGTAATTGTGAAGATTGATTTTATGCATTGGAATAATATTCATAATGAACATAAATTGTGAATATTCTGTTAACAGAATGCATATATTTTGAACATAGTAATCAAATTTAATTTTATAGTTAACATCGATTTCATTGCGAGACTGATTACGAAAATATGAAAAGTTTTTTCAAAGTATGTTTTATGATATAGAAATAGCTTTAAAAAATTATATGTGACGTATTCAGATTGACAAAAGTAAGAATTAATATATCCGTGTGTATTTCTGTTCCTATGTTATTATTTTAATAATAGTTTTAGAAATTATGTTTTTGCGAACATTTGTCTTAAAATGAACAAAGATAATAATATAAGAAATTCTGTGTGTAAAGAAGGCTTCTAATAATGATGCTCTGCATGTTTATCAACATTTTATTTAGTAACATTTGCAGTTTATTGTGTACATTGCTTTCTAAAAAAAGCAAACTAAGAAAAATAAAATTAAATTCTCTCTCAAATTACGGTTTGGTTTTACTGACTGCAGTTTTGCTTTATAACAAATGACATTCAGGACATTGGCAATAATTATTCATCAATAGTTTAACAGTAAAAACAAGCGCAGTCACGAATGATATTTACCAATTGAACAAAACAAAACATTATGTGCATGCTTTAATTCGTACTTGTCTAGATACAAATTCATGTATACCACTTAAACAATATCTATAACCGACTCAAATTAAAACAAAATAGAGGAGGAGTATCAAAATAAAAAAAATATATATGCTGAATCTATATTGTTTGGTTTGATTGAAACTTGTATAACCATAGAAAGTAATTGCAGTTTACAACTTACCTAATACAAAGATATAGGACAGTATGGAAGGCAATATCCGCCACAATTATACAATTCTTAATTTGTAAAATGTAATTTCTTAATTTGTAACATGCAATTTCTTAATTTGTAAAATGCAATTTCTTAATTTGCAACATGTACTTTTTCCATCCGTTATATGAATTTCTACATTTCTTAATTTGTAAATGCAATTTCTTAATTTGTTAACGTATTTTCATCATTCGTTACACGAATTTCTACATTTCTTAATTGTGAAATGTAATTTCTTTGTTTTAGTCACGTTTTGGGAGATCGTGTCAGTGCAATTGTTACGACTGCTAGCCAATGAGAAGTTCCGTTTCTAAAGAAAACTACAAGTTACAAATCAAGAAGTTTAACAAATCAAGAAGTTTTACAAATCAAGAAGTTTTACAAGTCTAGAATGAAATAGTTCCACAATATTCCACACGAGGTCGCTGTGGATCAATGTCAACTCGTACCTTAGCCAACTCGTACTCAACATACTGATTTTACGCATTAAAGTTTTAAGTTCTATTATATAATATATATCTGATGCATTTTGCTTTCATATCAGAAATATCTCAAGTTAATCATTCGTCTTTAGAAGAAAGCGATTATATGAAATTGTTTGAACGATAATTTATTTCATATACATGTTGAATAATTATAATCACACAATATTCTAATCAGTTATCATTAGTCAGTAGGAGGAATGGGATGGAGGTTCCAGGGATAAACCACCCATTTTTTTACTACTAATGCTTTGTATGGGGACATATGGTTGGAACCCTCCTTCTATTTGACTTGAAAGTGTTGGAACCCCTTGTAAAATGGCTGGATCTGCGCCGGATTAGTGGATGATATATAGGCTCGAACATACAGACATAAAATCGGGTTGTTTTAATGAAAATAAACATAGACGGGTGTATGAAAACACAGATTTCAGAATAAATACTGCACTTTGAACACCATAATCCATTGAGTTTTACTTATTAACTTTGTAAAAACTAAGCTTGGGAAAATAAGGGCGAAATGTATGATCTTTCAATTTTAATCATAGTTCGTATCTGTTATAGTATCTAAATCGTCGTATATGTAAAACGTTTGGACTATGTTTAATTCATGTGCTAACTTTATCGCTTCAACAAGATTAGTTAAGCATTCATATATAAAATAACTAGAAAACTCTACTTGGACACATGTTCGACGCAAAATCAGTAAAAATATCCTATGAACTTTTTCACTGATCTTTGCGTTGAGCATGTGTTCAAGAAGATTTTCTATTTAGTTTGAAGCGTCAAAGTCAGCACAATAATTAAACATAATAAAAAATATATATATAATCGTCCGGTAGGTTTAAAGTATCTAAGTCAGTTAACATCGTTTCAACAAAAATACAGATATGATGTCCAAGCAAGATGTCAATGAAATCCGGAGACAGCAATTTTTTTTTGTTCAGCCCACAAACATATAAGAAACTAAACTTTAAGCTATCAATGTTCAATTTTTATTCACTATTTACAGTTCCATTACTGGTCGATTTCTTTTTAGAAAGTCCTCTTGCACCAACCCCCTATTTGCAAGGAGTCGGTGGAGCATTTGCGTTGGGTGAACGAGGGGACACCCCCTGTCACTGTCTTTTGCTAGGTGGGGTATCACTAGACTAAGACCCTTTTGGGGTCGTGTCATGATTTGTTGACGAAGAGCTGGCACGCTCTGTTTACTCTAGATTCGTCTTATGCAGTGTCTGGAATATAGAGCTAATTGTTTAAGACGAATGGTACAGATGGGTGCGGTCCTAACCTTGACAAAAGTTAACTTGGAGCAGACTTGTTGACTGCTTTCTAAGTTAACTTGAGAATTTTTAAGCAGACAAGCAAGTTAACTTCGTCGTTGGTGGACCAGACCTACGGTCTGCTTTTTTAGGACTGCTGCAGACCTATCGACAGGTCTGCTCCAGACCAGACCTGTGGACAAGTCTGCTTTTAACCAGTCCTGAGGACAGGTCTGCCCCAGACCAGACCTGTGGACAAGTCTGCTTTTGACCAGTCCTGGGGACAGGTCTGCCCCAGACCAGACCTGTGGACAGGTCTGCTCCTGACCAGACCTGTGGACAGGTCTGCTTCTGACCAGACCTGTGGACAAGTCTGCTATTGACCAGACCTGTCTGCTTATGACAGATTATCGTGTTTAAGAGTTTTCATATCAGACTTTAGCTTTAATTAAAATATGTAAACAACATTCGCATTGTTTTTCCCCAGATAGCAAATTTCTTTACTCGCTAGACTCTACTAGATATTATACAAAATTCTTTTTTTTTATTTGATATATTCTTATATACATAAAACAATGGCTATACAATAAAATAGAGCTATAATAAAGGAAATGAGAGTTGGGTTTTTTATTAGAAGGCGGATAGAAAGGTTATCCAACGCATCGGAACAATATTCTTATATCATGGGATATCAACATCATTGTCGACGTTGCTTCGTTCCCCGTTTTTACCTGTCTCTTTCTAAATTTTACTTTATATATAAATGCATTTATACATGCATGGATATTTCATTGTTATTCAACTTGTTTGCATTGGATTTTCTATTCTATTTTCCGCAGAATATTCTAACGATAATTGTAGTGTCCGGATACATAGTACGGTGTGGTAAAACTATCAACAATCTCGTCAAATTCGTCAGATTTGTCGAGAGATTCAAAATGTCTTTGCCGATTAATTGATATATAGGACGTCCTAAAATTATACTCAATGTGCACTTGAATGAAATAGTTGCCACTTGACGTTTAACTACAAACAAAATCAATCAACCGACATAATAGATTAACAGTATACTATTCCCAGAAGAGAACCTCATACTTTTTATTAAAAGTAACAAATGAATTCAGACATGTCAGTGTTGGTACTTGGATGATGCGGCCTAATAGTTTTGTTTTACACACCATCCTGAACTACTATCTCCAGTGACTGTTCAATATTATGAATACAGAGCAGTAGCGGATCCAGAGGGGTGTTCGGGTTGGAACCCCCCCTTTTTTTTGGACGATCAATGCATTTGAATGGGGACATATAGTTGGAACCCCCCCTTTATCCTGGGTTGGGAACCCCCCTTTTAAAAATTGCTGGATCCGCCCCTGCAGAGATGAAATGCTGACACTCTCAATTTATGCGGAAAAATTTTGCATTAATTGTTTTCCAATATTATTGCTTACATTTGCGGTCCTACTAAAATGTGCATAGGAGCGCCAGGAGAAGACATAAAGGCGCTAGGTACAATACTATGCGGGTACATAGATTTACAAATTAAAGTGCACATATGGTCAGTTTTGGTTGAAACGGTGAAATAATTTTGTTGTACAAGTCAGCTTGAGGTATCAAAACTACTGAAATTTTGTTACGTATCAATATTTTGAATAAAAGGAGGACATGCTGGCACCCTAAATTTATGCGAACAAAATTTGTTGTTATTGTATTGCAATATTGCTGTCCATTGTACATGTTGTATTATACATTGAATCCTGACATAAAAATATGGCTGATTTAATTACTATGCGGTATATAGATTTACAAATTAAAGTGCACATATGGTCAGTTTTGGTCGATGTGGTCAAATAATTTTGTTGTACAAGTCATCATAGGGTATCAAAACTACTGAAATTTTGTTACGTATCAATATTTTGAATAAAAGGAGGACATGCTGGCACCCTAAATTTATGCGAACAAAAATTTGTTGTTATTGTATTGCAATATTGCTGTCCATTGTATTATACATTGAATCCTGACATAAAAATATGGCTGCTTTACTATGCCGGTATATAGATTTACAAATTAAAGTGCACATATGGTCAGTTTTGGTTACGTTACGTATCAATATTTTGAATAAAAGGAGGACATGCTGGCACCCTAAATTTATGCGAACAAAATTTGTTGTTATCGTATTGCAATATTGCTGTCCATTGTATTATACATTGAATCCTGACATAAAACATATGGCTGATTTACTATGCAGGTATATAGATTTACAAATTAAAGTGCACATATGGTCAGTTTTGGTCGATGCGGTCAAATAATTTTGTTGTACAAGTCAGCATGAGATCAAAACTACTGAAATTTTGTTACGTATCAATATTTTGAATAAAAGGAGGACATGCTGGCTCCCTAAATTAATGGGAATACAAATTTGTTGTTATTATATTGCAATATTGCTGTCCATTGTATTATACATTGAATCCAAACATAAAAATATGGCTGATTTACTATGCAGGTATATAGATTTACAAATTAAAGTGCACATATGGTCAGTTTTGGTCGATGCGGTCAAATAATTTTGTTGTACAAGTCAGCATGAGGTATCAAAACTACTGAAATTTTGTTACGTATCAATATTTTGAATAAAAGGAGGACATGCTGTCATCCTAAATTTATGCGAACAAAACTTTGTTGTTATTGTATTGCAATATTGCTGTCCATTGTATAATACATTAAATCCTGAAATAATAAATATGGCTGATTTACTATGCGGGTATATAGATTTACAAATTAAAGTGCACATATGGTCAGTTTTGGTCGATGCGGTCAAATAATTTTGTTGTATAGGTCAGCATGAAGTGTCAAAACTACTGAAATTTTCTTACGTATCAATATTTTGAATAAAAGGTGGACATGCTGGCACTCTGAATTTATGCGAACAAAAATTTGCTGTTATTGTATTGCAATATTGCTGTCCATTGTATTATACATTGAATCCTGTCATAAAAATATGGCTGATTTACTATGCCGGTATATAGATTTACAAATTAAAGTGCACATATGGTCAGTTTTGGTCAATGCGGTCAAATAATTGTGTTGTACAAGTCAGGATGAAGTATCAAAACTACTGAAATTTTGTTACGTATCAATATTTTGAAAAAAGGTGGACATGTTGGCACCCTAAATTTATGCGAACAAAAATTTGTTGTTATTGTATTGCAATATTGCTGTCCATTGTATTATACATTGAATCCTGACATAAAAATATGGCTGATTTACTATGCGGGTATATAGATTTAAAATTAAAGTGCACATATGGTCAGTTTTGGTCAATGCGTTCAAATAATTTTGTTGTACAAGTCAGCATGAGGTATCAAATCTACTGAAATTTTGTTACGTATCAATATTTTGAATAAAAGGAGGACATAATGGCAACCTAAATTTATGCCAAAAAAATTTGTTGTTATTGTATTTCAATATTGCTGTCCATTGTATTGCACATTGAACCCTGACATAAAAATGTGGCTGATTTACTATGCGGTATATAGATTTACAAATTAAAGTGCACATATGGTCAGTTTTGGTCGATGCAGTCAAATAATTTTGTTGTACAAGTCAGCATAGGGTATCAAAACTACTGAAATTTTGTTACGTATCTATATTTTGAATAAAAGGTGGACATGCTGGCACCCTAAATTTTACGAACAAAAATTTGTTGTTATTGTATTGCAATATTGCTGTCCATTGTATTACACATTAAATCCTGACATAAAAAATGTGGCTGATTTAATATGTGGGTATATAGATTTACAAATTAAAGTGCACATCTGGTCAGTTTTGGTCGATGCGGTCAAATAATTTTGTTGTACAAGTCAGCATGAGGTATCAAAACTACTGAAATTTTGTTATGTATCTATATTTTAAATAAAAGGTGGACATGTTGGCACCCTAAATTTTGCGAACAAAATTTGTTGTTATTGTATTGCAATATTGCTGTCCATTGTATTACACATTGAATCCTGACATAAAAAATGTGGCTGATTTAATATGCGGGTATATAGATTTCCAAATTAAAGTGCACATATGGTCTGTTTTGGTCGATGCGGTCAAATAATTTTGTTGTACAAGTCAGCATGAGGTATCAAAACTACTGAAAGTTTGTTACATATCAATATTTTGAATAAAAGAAGGACATGCTAGCACCCTAAATTTATGCGAACAAAAATTTGTTGTTATTGTATTGCAATATTGCTGTCCATTGTATTATACATTGAATCCTGACATAAAAATATGGCTGATTTACTATAAAAATATGGCTGATTTACTATGCGGGTATATAGATTTACAAATTAAAGTGCACATATGGTCAGTTTTGGTCAATGCGGTCAAATAATTTTGTTGTACAAGTCAGCATGAGATCAAAACTACTGAAATTTTGTTACGTATCAATATTTTGAATAAAAGAAGGACATGCTGGCACCCTGAATTTATGGAAACAAAATTTGTTGTTATTGTATTGCAATATTGCTGTCCATTGTATTATACATTGAATCCAAACATAAAAATATGGCTGATTTACTATGCGGGTATATAGATTTACAAATTGAAGTGCACATATGGTCAGTTTTGGTCGATGCGGTCAAATAATTTTGTTGTACAAGTCAGCATGAGGTATCAAAACTACTGAAATTTTGTTACGTATCAATATTTTGAATAAAAGGAGGACATGCTGGCATCCTAAATTTATGCGAACAAAATTTGTTGTTATTGTATTGCAATATTGCTGTCCATTGTATTATACATTGAATCCTGACATAAAAATATGGCTGATTTACTATGCTGGTATATAGATTTACAAATTAAAGTGCACATATGGTCAGTTTTGGTCGATGCGGTCAAATAATTTTGTTGTACAAGTCAGCATGAGGTATCAAAACTACTGAAATTTTGTGATGTATCAATATTTTGAATAAAAGGAGGACATGCTGGCATCCTAAATTTATGCGAACAAAACTTTGTTGTTATTGTATTGCAATATTGCTGTCCATTGTATTATACATTGAATCCTGTCATAAAAATATGGCTGATTTACTATGCGGTATATAGATTTACAAATTAAAGTGCACATATGGTCAGTTTTGGTCAATGCGGTCAAATAATTTTGTTGTACAAGTCAGGATGAAGTATCAAAACTACTGAAATTTTGTTACGTATCAATATTTTGAAAAAAGGTGGACATGCTGGCACCCTAAATTTATGCGAACAAAAATTTGTTGTTATTGTATTGCAATATTGCTGTCCATTGTATTATACATTGAACCCTGACATAAAAATATGGCTGATTTACTATGCGGGTATATAGATTTAAAATTAAAGTGCACATATGGTCAGTTTTGGTCAATGCGTTCAAATCATTTTGTTGTACAAGTCAGCATGAGGTATCAAAACTACTGAAATTTTGTTACGTATCAATATTTTGAATAAAAGGAGGACATAATGGCAACCTAAATTTATGCCAAAAAAATTTGTTGTTATTGTATTTCAATATTGCTGTCCATTGTATTGCACATTGAACCCTGACATAAAAATGTGGCTGATTTACTATGCGGGTATATAGATTTACAAATTAAAGTGCACATATAGTCAGTTTTGGTCGATGCAGTCAAATAATTTTGTTGTACAAGTCAGCATAGGGTATCAAAACTACTGAAATTTTGTTACGTATCTATATTTTGAATAAAAGGTGGACATGCTGGCACCCTAAATTTTACGAACAAAAATTTGTTGTTATTGTATTGCAATATTGCTGTCCATTGTATTACACATTAAATCCTGACATAAAAATGTGGCTGATTTAATATGTGGGTATATAGATTTACAAATTAAAGTGCACATCTGGTCAGTTTTGTTCGATGCGGTCAAATAATTTTGTTGTACAAGTCAGCATGAGGTATCAAAACTACTGAAATTTTGTTACGTATCAATATTTTGAATAAAAGGAGGACATGCTGGCATCGTAAATTTATGCGAACAAAATTTCTTGTTATTGTATTGCAATATTGCTGTCCATTGTATTATACATTGAATCCTGACATAAAAATATGGCTGATTTACTATGCTGGTATATAGATTTACAAATTAAAGTGCACATATGGTCAGTTTTGGTCGATGCGGTCAAATAATTTTGTTGTACAAGTCAGCATGAGGTATCAAAACTACTGAAATTTTGTTACGTATCAATATTTTGAATAAAAGGAGGACATGCTGGCATCCTAAATTTATGCGAACAAAAATTTCTTGTTATTGTATTGCAATATTGCTGTCCATTGTATTATACATTGAATCCTGACATAAAAATATGGCTGATTTACTATGCTGGTATATAGATTTACAAATTAAAGTGCACATATGGTCAGTTTTGGTCGATGCGGTCAAATAATTTTGTTGTACAAGTCAGCATGAGGTATCAAAACTACTGAAAGTTTGTTACATATCAATATTTTGAATAAAAGAAGGACATGCTAGCACCCTAAATTTATGCGAACAAAAATTTGTTGTTATTGTATTGCAATATTGCTGTCCATTGTATTATACATTGAATCCTGACATAAAAATATGGCTGATTTACTATGCGGGTATATAGATTTACAAATTAAAGTGCACATATGGTCAGTTTTGGTCAATGCGGTCAAATAATTTTGTTGTACAAGTCAGCATGAGATCAAAACTACTGAAATTTTGTTACGTATCAATATTTTGAATAAAAGAAGGACATGCTGGCACCCTGAATTTATGGAAACAAAATTTGTTGTTATTGTATTGCAATATTGCTGTCCATTGTATTATACATTGAATCCAAACATAAAAATATGGCTGATTTACTATGCGGTATATAGATTTACAAATTGAAGTGCACATATGGTCAGTTTTGGTCGATGCGGTCAAATAATTTTGTTGTACAAGTCAGCATGAGGTATCAAAACTACTGAAATTTTGTTACGTATCAATATTTTGAATAAAAGGAGGACATGCTGGCATCCTAAATTTATGCGAACAAAAATTTGTTGTTATTGTATTGCAATATTGCTGTCCATTGTATTATACATTGAATCCTGACATAAAAATATGGCTGATTTACTATGCTGGTATATAGATTTACAAATTAAAGTGCACATATGGTCAGTTTTGGTCGATGCGGTCAAATAATTTTGTTGTACAAGTCAGCATGAGGTATCAAAAGTACTGAAATTTTGTGATGTATCAATATTTTGAATAAAAGGAGGACATGCTGGCATCCTAAATTTATGCGAACAAAACTTTGTTGTTATTGTATTGCAATATTGCTGTCCATTGTATTATACATTGAATCCTGTCATAAAAATATGGCTGATTTACTATGCGGTATATAGATTTACAAATTAAAGTGCACATATGGTCAGTTTTGGTCAATGCGGTCAAATAATTTTGTTGTACAAGTCAGGATGAAGTATCAAAACTACTGAAATTTTGTTACGTATCAATATTTTGAAAAAAGGTGGACATGCTGGCACCCTAAATTTATGCGAACAAAAATTTGTTGTTATTGTATTGCAATATTGCTGTCCATTGTATTATACATTGAATCCTGACATAAAAAATATGGCTGATTTACTATGCGGGTATATAGATTTAAAATTAAAGTGCACATATGGTCAGTTTTGGTCAATGCGTTCAAATAATTTTGTTGTACAAGTCAGCATGAGGTATCAAAACTACTGAAATTTTGTTACGTATCAATATTTTGAATAAAAGGAGGACATAATGGCAACCTAAATTTATGCCAAAAAATTTGTTGTTATTGTATTTCAATATTGCTGTCCATTGTATTGCACATTGAACCCTGACATAAAAATGTGGCTGATTTACTATGCGGGTATATAGATTTACAAATTAAAGTGCACATATAGTCAGTTTTGGTCGATGCAGTCAAATAATTTTGTTGTACAAGTCAGCATAGGGTATCAAAACTACTGAAATTTTGTTACGTATCTATATTTTGAATAAAAGGTGGACATGCTGGCACCCTAAATTTTTACGAACAAAAATTTGTTGTTATTGTATTGCAATATTGCTGTCCATTGTATTACACATTGAATCCTGACATAAAAAATGTGGCTGATTTAATATGTGGGTATATAGATTTACAAATTAAAGTGCACATATGGTCAGTTTTGGTCGATGCGGTCAAATAATTTTGTTGTACAAGTCAGCATGAGGTATCAAAACTACTGAAATTTTGTTACGTATCAATATTTTGAATAAAAGGAGGACATGCTGGCATCCTAAATTTATGCGAACAAAAATTTCTTGTTATTGTATTGCAATATTGCTGTCCATTGTATTATACATTGAATACTGACATAACAAATATGGCTGATTTACTATCCCTTACAGAAATGAAAAGTTTGCTGCAATATTGCAACAATATAGCGGCAATACTGCGGCAAACAAATTTGTTTGCAAGAAGTGTTTGCAAGAAAGTTGCAGGTTGTTGCAGCTACCTGCAACATTCTCGCAATGTTCACTGCAACAAAATTTGTTTGCAAGAAAATTGCAGCAAGTTTGCTGCAATGTTGCAAGAAAGAATTTGTTTGCTAGAAAGTTGCAGGAACCTTTTCTTTTATTATTTAAGGAATAACTATTTGCAACAACTTTGCAAGAAAAGTTTCTTTAATAATGTCAGACATGATAGTTTGTACCAATATTTCAAGCATTTTAAGATATTACATATGATTATTTGTTTTAAAATTTAAGGTTCAAATAATACACAACATATCGTTTCTTTGAACATTTGGTTATACATGTATATAGATACTTCTTATTATCTAAATTTGTAATCGTCATATTTTATTTTACTCAGAAATATCTGGATATTTGAATAATTATTTTAAATAAATCTTCAAATAACAATGCTTATAAAGAATTCCTAAACTGTACATCACATTTATATGATATTTTGTAAGGAAAGAATTTCAAGAAACTTTGGTATTTATTTCAACAAGTTTAATCTAAATAATTGAGTCATAATATTTTTTTGTTCTATATGTATTATTATGCCTTTTGTCACTTTTTGTGACATTTTCCATGAACAATATTTTTAATTCTAATGTTTTTCATCAAATGAATTTAGCCTCACCTGCAAGTTGCATTTTGTTTAATTTCTAGTATCATTATCTTAAAATTATGTTTACACAAATTATCCTTCTCATCTCAATTAGTAATATGAGCTGGTGATAGAAATGTAATGTGCCATCTGGTTTCCATTTATCTCTGTGTAGTGGCAAAGACAGGAAGTACCATAAATTAATGTACATCGAGTTTGAGGCCCAATTAAGGGTAGAGCATTTCTTCTTTGTATATATTTCCATTATAACATCAAAGATAAAAAATATATATAATTATTTTTTATTATAATATATAACAAATATTCAAGATTTAGGAATTGATATTTATAATTAGGGGCAAATTTCAAAGGGATCACACTGTCACAATACCCTAAGCAACCTTGATCAACATATTCAAAATTTGAACTGGACATGAACATGCATACAACAAACAAAGATGTCTTCTATCATGAACAAAGTAATATGAATTTTACAATGGATTTAGATCCAAAAGTTCCAATTAATTCTATTGACACTGGATAGTGCAGATGATAGCCTTCAGTTGACATGACTCTTGGATTTAGGAAGATTGGTGTTTACACATAATTTGGATAACATCTTTTGGTAAGTTACAATGGAGTAGAATGTCCACCATTTTGGAGAAGTGCATGCTCTTACAGTTCAAAATAGTGATATTTAAAGAGTCTTCTTAACTTAATAGAGTTGACAAAAGTATTAGACAATAGATTTATGCACATGAATATTATTAAAATTGTGTAAGACAGGAGATTTTTTTAAAACTTTTAAAACTATATGTTTTAGAAAGTACATTACTTAAATTAAAACAAAAATCTTCTAATAAAAGCAGTTTGGTATTAAATTAGAGATCTGTGATTTGACTGCCAATAAGAGGTCTATCAACAAATGGCAACTATATATAGCTTTCATATATAATACACAACTAATCACAAAATTAAAATTTTAAAGAATAGACAAGACCAATTATGTTATAGTTCAATGAAAATAAATATTCAAAAAGCAATAACAACCTAGTACTGGCATAAGGTTAAATGTATTCTATAGTAATATATATATATTAATTGCTGATCAAGAAATTTGAAAAATATGCAATTTCTAGAAGGACTTGATAACTTTTAGACATTGACCCTTTAAGTGAAACAAATGCTGGAAAAATTGCTCTGTAATTATCGCTTTATAAAGATTTATTTTCATTCTACAAGTCCAGAATTTACAATATATAGTAGTAACTTATATCTTTATAATGTTTAGTTATTCTTTTATATATGCTAAATTCTTCAACTTTTATTTTGCAGTATTTGAAATCAGAAAATTCAACTTTAAGGACAGTGAGTACAGAGAAACGGAACTAAAAGATATACAGATGTAACACGACAACCTATAGAGGACAGAGAAAATTTGTTTTATTATTAAATCATATTTTTTTAAATGCTTAGTTTTTAATTCCTAATTTTTCAACTGAAATTGTTGAAAGATTTGCTGCAATGTTGCTGCAATATTGCAAGAAATTAATTTTCCTGCAATATTGCTGCAACATTGCAGCTAATGAATTTGCCGCAATATTGCTGCAACAATTACAGCTACTGATTTTCTCGCAAACATTTGCCGCAATATTGCCGCAATTTGTTGCGGCAATGTTGCAGCAACTGTTTGCAAGAAAACTAATTTGCATACGAAAAATGAATATTTGCAGCAATATTGCCGCAAATATTTGCAGCAACATTACCGCAAATATTTGCAAGAAGCCTTATTTTCCATAAGGGATGCTGGTATATAGATTTACAAATTAAAGTGCACATATGGTCAGTTTTGGTCGATGCGGTCAAATAATTTTGTTGTACAAGTCAGCATGAGGTATCAAAAGTACTGAAATTTTGTGATGTATCAATATTTTGAATAAAAGGAGGACATGCTGGCATCCTAAATTTATGCGAACAAAACTTTGTTGTTATTGTATTGCAATATTGCTGTCCATTGTATAATATATTTAATCCTGAAATAATAAATATGGCTGATTTACTATGCGGGTATATAGATTTACAAATTAAAGTGCACATATGGTCAGTTTTGGTCGATGCGGTCAAATAATTTTGTTGTACAAGTCAGCATGAAGTATCAAAACTACTGGAATTTTGTTACGTATAAATATTTTGAATAAAAGGTGGACATGCTGGCACTCTGAATTTATGCGAACAAAAATTTGCTGTTATTGTATTGCAATATTGCTGTCCATTGTATTATACATTGAATCCTGTCATAAAAATATGGCTGATTTACTATGCCGGTATATAGATTTACAAATTAAAGTGCACATATGGTCAGTTTTGGTCAATGCGGTCAAATAATTTTGTTGTACAAGTCAGGATGAAGTATCAAAACTACTGAAATTTTGTTACGTATCAATATTTTGAAAAAGGTGGACATGCTGGCACCCTAAATTTATGCGAACAAAAATTTGTTGTTATTGTATTGCAATATTGCTGTCCATTGTATTATACATTGAATCCTGACATAAAAATATGGCTGATTTACTATGCAGGTATATAGATTTAAAAATTAAAGTGCACATATGGTCAGTTTTGGTCAATGCGGTCAAATAATTTTGTTGTACAAGTCAGCATGAGGTATCAAAACTACTGAAATTTTGTTACGTATCAATATTTTGAATAAAGGAGGACATAATGGCAACCTAAATTTATGCCAAAAAAATTTGTTGTTATTGTATTTCAATATTGCTGTCCATTGTATTGCACATTGAACCCTGACATAAAAATGTGGCTGATTTACTATGCGGGTATATAGATTTACAAATTAAAGTGCACATATGGTCAGTTTTGGTCGATGCAGTCAAATAATTTTGTTGTACAAGACAGCATAGGGTATCAAAACTACTGAAATTTTGTTACGTATCTATATTTTGAATAAAAGGTGGACATGCTGGCACCCTAAATTTTACGAACAAAAATTTGTTGTTATTGTATTGCAATATTGCTGTCCATTGTATTACACATTAAATCCTGACATAAAAATGTGGCTGATTTAATATGTGGGTATATAGATTTACAAATTAAAGTGCACATCTCGTCAGTTTTGGTTGATGCAGTCAAATAATTTTGTTGTACAAGTCAGCATGAGGTATCAAAACTACTGAAATTTTGTTATGTATCTATATTTTGAATAAAAGGTGGACATGTTGGCACCCTAAATTTTTGCGAACAAAAATTTGTTGTTATTGTATTGCAATATTGCTGTCCATTGTATTACATTGAATCCTGACATAAAAAATGTGGCTGATTTAATATGCGGGTATATAGATTTCCAAATTAAAGTGCACATATGGTCTGTTTTGGTCGATGCGGTCAAATAATTTTGTTGTACAAGTCAGCATGAGGTATCAAAACTACTGAAAGTTTGTTACATATCAATATTTTGAATAAAAGAAGGACATGCTAGCACCCTAAATTGATGCGAACAAAATTTGTTGTTATTGTATTGCAATATTGCTGTCCATTGTATTATACATTGAATCCTGACATAAAAATATGGCTGATTTACTATGCGGGTATATAGATTTACAAATTAAAGTGCACATATGGTCAGTTTTGGTCAATGCGGTCAAATAATTTTGTTGTACAAGTCAGCATGAGATCAAAACTACTGAAATTTTGTTACGTATCAATATTTTGAATAAAAGAAGGACATGCTGGCACCCTGAATTTATGGGAACAAAATTTGTTGTTATTGTATTGCAATATTGCTGTCCATTGTATTATACATTGAATCCAAACATAAAAATATGGCTGATTTACTATGCGGGTATATAGATTTACAAATTGAAGTGCACATATGGTCAGTTTTGGTCGATGCGGTCAAATAATTTTGTTGTACAAGTCAGCATGAGGTATCAAAACTACTGAAATTTTGTTACGTATCAATATTTTGAATAAAAGGAGGACATGCTGGCATCCTAAATTTATGCGAACAAAATTTCTTGTTATTGTATTGCAATATTGCTGTCCATTGTATTATACATTGAATCCTGACATAAAAATATGGCTGATTTACTATGCTGGTATATAGATTTACAAATTAAAGTGCATATATGGTCAGTTTTGGTCGATGCGGTCAAATAATTTTGTTGTACAAGTCAGCATGAGGTATCAAAACTACTGAAATTTTGTTACGTATCAATATTTTGAATAAAAGGAGGACATGCTGGCATCCTAAATTTATGCGAACAAAATTTGTTGTTATTTTATTGCAATATTGCTGTCCATTGTATTATACATTGAATCCTGACATAAAAATATGGCTGATTTACTATGCTGGTATATAGATTTACAAATTAAAGTGCACATATGGTCAGATTTGGTAGATGCAGTCAAATAATTTTGTTGTACAAGTCAGCATGAGGTATCAAAACTACTGAAATTTTGTGATGTATCAATATTTTGAATAAAAGGAGGACATGCTGGCACCCTAAATTGAAGTGAACAAAACTTGTTGTTATTGTATTGCAATATTCCTGTCCATTGTATAATATATTTAATCCTGAAATAATAAATATGGCTGATTTACTATGCGGGTATATAAATTTACAAATTAAAGTGCACATATGGTCAGTTTTGGTCGATGCGGTCAAATAATTTTGTTGTACAAGTCAGCATGAAGTATCAAAACTACTGGAATTTTGTTACGTATAAATATTTTGAATAAAAGGTGGACATGCTGGCACCCTGAATTTATGCGAACAAAATTTGCTGTTATTTTATTGCAATATTGCTGTCCATTGTATTATATATTGAATCCTGACATAAAAAAAAATGGCTGATTTACTATGCCGGTATATAGATTTACAAATTAAAGTGCACATATGGTCAGTTTTGGTTACGTTACGTATCAATATTTTGAATAAAAGGAGGACATGCTGGCACCCTAAATTTATGCGAACAAAATTTGTTGTTATCGTATTGCAATATTGCTGTCCATTGTATTATACATTGAATCCTGACATAAAACATATGGCTGATTTACTATGCAGGTATATAGATTTACAAATTAAAGTGCACATATGGTCAGTTTTGGTCGATGCGGTCAAATAATTTTGTTGTACAAGTCAGCATGAGATCAAAACTACTGAAATTTTGTTACGTATCAATATTTTGAATAAAAGGAGGACATGCTGGCACCCTAAATTAATGCGAATAAAAATTTGTTGTTATTGTATTGCAATATTGCTGTCCATTGTATTATACATTGAATCCAAACATTAAAAATATGGCTGATTTACTATGCGGGTATATAGATTTACAAATTAAAGTGCACATATGGTCAGTTTTGGTCGATGCGGTCAAATAATTTTGTTGTACAAGTCAGCATGAGGTATCAAAACTACTGAAATTTTGTTACGTATCAATATTTTGAATAAAAGGAGGACATGCTGGCACCCTAAATTTATGCGAACAAAAATTTGTTGTTATTGTATTGCAATATTGCTGTCCATTGTATAATACATTAAATCCTGAAATAATAAATATGGCTGATTTACTATGCGGGTATATAGATTTACAAATTAAAGTGCACATATGGTCAGTTTTGGTCGATGCGGTCAAATAATTTTGTTGTACAAGTCAGCATGAAGTATCAAAACTACTGAAATTTTGTTACGTATAAATATTTTGAATAAAAGGTGGACTTGCTGGCACCCTGAATTTATGAGAACAAAAATTTGCTGTTATTTTATTGCAATATTGCTGTCCATTGTATTATATATTGAATCCTGACATAAAAAAATGGCTGATTTACTATGCCGGTATATAGATTTACAAATTAAAGTGCACATATGGTCAGTTTTGGTTACGTTACGTATCAATAATTTGAATAAAAGGAGGACATGCTGGCACCCTAAATTTATGCGAACAAAATTTGTTGTTATCGTATTGCAATATTGCTGTCCATTGTATTATACATTGAATCCTGACATAAAACATATGGCTGGTTAACTATGCAGGTATATAGATTTACAAATTAAAGTGCACATATGGTCAGTTTTGGTCGATGCGGTCAAATAATTTTGTTGTACAAGTCAGCATGAGATCAAAACTACTGAAATTTTGTTGCGTATCAATATTTTGAATAAAAGGAGGACATGCTGGCACCCTAAATTAATGGGAATAAAAATTTGTTGTTATTGTATAGCAATATTGCTGTCCATTGTATTATGCATTGAATCCAAACATTAAAAATATGGCTGATTTACTATGCGGGTATATAGATTTACAAATTAAAGTGCACATATGGTCAGTTTTGGTCGATGCGGTCAAATAATTTTGTTGTACAAGTCAGCATGAGGTATCAAAACTACTGAAATTTTGTTACGTATCAATATTTTGAATAAAAGGAGGACATGCTGGCATCCTAAATTTATGCGAACAAAACTTTGTTGTTATTGTATTCCAATATTGCTGTCCATTGTATAATACATTAAATCCTGAAATAATAAATATGGCTGATTTACTATGCGGGTATATAGATTTACAAATTAAAGTGCACATATGGTCAGTTTTGGTCGATGCGGTCAAATAATTTTGTTGTACAAGTCAGCATGAAGTATCAAAACTACTGAAATTTTGTTACGTATCAATATTTTGAATAAAAGGTGGACATGCTGGCACTCTGAATTTATGCGAACAAAATTTGCTGTTATTGTATTGCAATATTGCTGTCCATTGTATTATACATTGAATCCTGTCATAAAAATATGGCTGATTTACTATGCCTGTATATAGATTTACAAATTAAAGTGCACATATGGTCAGTTTTGGTCAATGCGGTCAAATAATTTTGTTGTACAAGTCAGGATGAAGTATCAAAACTACTGAAATTTTGTTACGTATCAATATTTTGAAAAAAGGTGGACATGCTGGCACCCTAAATTTATGCGAACAAAATTTGTTGTTATTGTATTGCAATATTGCTGTCCATTGTATTATACATTGAATCCTGACATAAAAATATGGCTGATTTACTATGCAGGTATATAGATTTAAAATTAAAGTGCACATATGGTCAGTTTTGGTCAATGCGGTCAAATAATTTTGTTGTACAAGTCAGCATGAGGTATCAAAACTACTGAAATTTTGTTACGTATCAATATTTTGAATAAAAGGAGGATATAATGGCAACCTAAATTTATGCCAAAAAAATTTGTTGTTATTGTATTTCAATATTGCTGTCCATTGTATTGCACATTGAACCCTGACATAAAAATGTGGCTGATTTACTATGCGGGTATATAGATTTACAAATTAAAGTGCACATATGGTCAGTTTTGGTCGATGCAGTCAAATAATTTTGTTGTACAAGACAGCATAGGGTATCAAAACTACTGAAATTGTGTTACGTATCTATATTTTGAATAAAAGGTGGACATGCTGGCACCCTAAATTTTACGAACAAAAATTTGTTGTTATTGTATTGCAATATTGCTGTCCATTGTATTACACATTAAATCCTGACATAAAAATGTGGCTGATTTAATATGTGGGTATATAGATTTACAAATTAAAGTGCACATCTGGTCAGTTTTGGTTGATGCGGTCAAATAATTTTGTTGTACAAGTCAGCATGAGGTATCAAAACTACTGAAATTTTGTTATGTATCTATATTTTGAATAAAAGGTGGACATGTTGGCACCCTAAATTTTGCGAACAAAATTTGTTGTTATTGTATTGCAATATTCCTGTCCATTGTATTACACATTGAATCCTGACATAAAAAATGTGGCTGATTTAATATGCGGGTATATAGATTTCCAAATTAAAGTGCACATATGGTCTGTTTTGGTCGATGCGGTCAAATAATTTTGTTGTACAAGTCAGCATGAGGTATCAAAACTACTGAAAGTTTGTTACATATCAATATTTTATTAAAAGAAGGACATGCTAGCACCCTAAATTTATGCGAACAAAAATTTGTTGTTATTGTATTGCAATATTGCTGTCCATTGTATTATACATTGAATCCTGACATAAAAATATGGCTGATTTACTATGCTGGTATATAGATTTACAAATTAAAGTGCACATATGGTCAGTTTTGGTCAATGCGGTCAAATAATTTTGTTGTACAAGTCAGCATGAGATCAAAACTACTGAAATTTTGTTACGTATCAATATTTTGAATAAAAGAAGGACATGCTGGCACCCTGAATTTATGGGAACAAAAATTTGTTGTTATTGTATTGCAATATTGCTGTCCATTGTATTATACATTGAATCCAAACATAAAAATATGGCTGATTTACTATGCGGGTATATAGATTTACAAATTGAAGTGCACATATGGTCAGTTTTGGTCGATGCGGTCAAATAATTTTGTTGTACAAGTCAGCATGAGGTATCAAAACTACTGAAATTTTGTTACGTATCAATATTTTGAATAAAAGGAGGACATGCTGGCATCCTAAATTTATGCGAACAAAATTTGTTGTTATTGTATTGCAATATTGCTGTCCATTGTATTATACATTGAATCCTGACATAAAAATATGGCTGATTTACTATGCTGGTATATAGATTTACAAATTAAAGTGCACATATGGTCAGTTTTGGTAGATGCAGTCAAATAATTTTGTTGTACAAGTCAGCATGAAGTATCAAAACTACTGAAATTTTGTTACGGATCAATATTTTGAAAAAAGGTGGACATGCTGACACCCTAAATTTATGCGAACAAAATTTGTTGTTATTGTATTGCAATATTGCTGTCCATTGTATTATACATTGAATCCTGACATAAAAATATGGCTGATTTACTATGCGGGTATATAGATTTAAAAATTAAAGTGCACATATGGTCAGTTTTGGTCGATGCGGTCAAATAATTTTGTTGTACAAGTCAGCATAAGGTATCAAAACTACTGAAATTTTGTTACGTATCTATATTTTGAATAAAAGGTGGACATGCTGGCACCCTTAGTTTTTGCGAACAAAAATTTGTTGTTATTGTATTGCAATATTGCTGTTTATTGTATTACACATTGAATCCTGACATAAAAATGTGGCTGATTTAATATGTGGGTATATAGATTTACAAATTAAAGTGCACATATGGTCAGTTTTGGTCGATGCGGTCAAATAATTTTGTTGTACAAGTCAGCATGAGGTATCAAAACTACTGAAATTTTGTTACGTATCTATATTTTGAATAAAAGGTGGACATGCTGGCACCCTAAATTTTTGCGAAAAAAATTTGTTGTTATTGTATTGCAATATTGCTGTCCATTGTATTACACATTGAATCCTGACATAAAAAATGTGGCTGATTTAATATGTGGGTATATAGATTTACAAATTAAAGTGCACATATGGTCTGTTTTGGTCGATGCGGTCAAATAATTTTGTTGTACAAGTCAGCATGAGGTATCAAAACTACTGAAATTTTGTTACGTATCAATATTTTGAATAAAAGGAGGACATGCTGGCACCCTAAATTTATGAGAACAAAATTTGTAGTCATGTGTGTAAATGACGCTTTCATTTTGTATAATAAATTCTATCCTGAAATTAAAATATTGCTGATTGTGGCTACATAGATCAAGGACGTTTAACTAACAAGGACGTATAACTAACAAGGACGTATAACTAACATCTAATATACGTCCTTTCATAGATATACATAATAAAGTGCAAATATGGTTGAATTTGATAGGTATTGGAATATATATATTCAGTGCCCGTTATCATTGTAACCAAGATCGTTTTTTAATTGATAGATTGGCAGATCACAGATAAATTTGTGTTACAAGCAACGTTTTATGTGTACTTTATTTTCAAATATTTATATTTAATCCTGTCTGAGACTACTATAACACAGAGATTGGTCACTTCCCGTACTGACCAGTCAAATAGTAATTAATTCTAAGTCGTCGATCACGTGACTCGGCACGTGACCCGAAGTGTTTGACAAGAAGGACACGATCCGCCATCTTTGACAGTGGAAGAGGATTTAATAATTAGCAAATGTGGATGTATAAAGAGTTTTATGTTTCGGTAAGTGTGAATTAAAGATTTGAAATAATCATAAATGTTTGTTTATAAGCACTATAAATAAAATAAGTGCAGTTATGGACTTGAATGTATTGTCCAAACCGGAAGGTAACCTCGAGTTATTACCAGTCCGTGGGATCGGGTCAATGAGCAACTCACCCATAACTTGCATTCAGATGAACAATCTGTTTTCCGGATATTTCATTTGCAAGCCTTAATAATAAACCCGTGTAATGATGTAAAATTTGTAATTATATGAAATATCATTTTTCTGTATCAGTGTTACAATTCCGATGCAGAACTGAGAATCACACGTGACAAGGTGCATACACACAACATGAGGTCTGATACTGAGTGATAGGTCAATTTGTATTGTTAATTTAAGAAATTCAGACTTATATTTTGTTCCGTTGATAATATATATATTCAGTCTATACATGTGAGAATAATAAATGTATGCAATGAAAGTTTGTAGCCATGTCTACATAAAGAGTTATAGACATATATATATATATTTTTAAATACTAGACCCAAACATGATATTCTAAGTACATGCACCTTGGTCTGCTTTCTTTATCAGTTTAAATGTTTTGATAAATACTGACATGATTGTTCAATTACTGCTGAGCCTTAATATCTCAGATTACTGTCTTAACAAATACTGATTTGCTTATGCTATAAACTTGATAAAAGTTATTTTTTATTCATAATATATTCTTTATTGTAGGATTAAGAATGCCTCCCAGAAAGAAATCACGCATTGGAAGAATGGCGAAGTACCATTATAATAAAAAGGGAACAGAAGCATGAAATTTGATATAATAAAGGAATAGCCACTTGTAGCAATACTAATAAAAATAAGGAGATTTTGATTTTTAATAATGATCGCCAATCAGACAACTACTTAAGTTAAATTAAGTTCAATGATGTGGATGTAAGCTATTGGAATCCACCGTACATGTAATTACCTTCAACAATGAGAAAACTTATACTGTGCTTCAAAATTCCCCGACATGAAAAATATAAAACAATTCAGTAGAGAAAACGAAGAGTCTACATTAACAAAGCAATTTACAAAAAAATCAAATATGACCGACATCAACCAACGGCAACCACTGAAATACAGGCTCCTGACTTGAGACAGGCACATAAAAAACACTAGTATGGGACATTGGTGTAACGACACAACATACGAACAAACTTTAAACAGAAGTTGTAAAGTGTTCATTTCGGTCTAATCAGACTGACTGTACATGTACATGAAATATTCGCCATTGACAAGCAGTTGTAAATCGAAGTTGAATTTACAGAAAGGGTGACATCATCATGTGCTATCATATTTAACATTCTTGTTTAGATCTGACATTGCTACGTATTTATTTACACATTCCGCAATTTTTTGGCTTCTCAGAATTTTCACATGGAAAACTGTCAGCAGATACCCAAACGAAAATGTTAAAGGAACCTATAAAGCATCATGCTGGCAACAAGCACATTTATATTTGCTGTGGTTAAAGCAGTTCTCAACTCTTCATCTAAGTGGCTCGATTATTTGGGTTACAAAAAATATACGAAGAGCCTAGTGTTATAACTAAAACATACGACACTTTTAACAATAGACAATATTCAAATTTTCAAACCACTGGACGTTAAGCAACCAACAATCAATCAAATTTTAAAAAACTTTCTGGTTCTATATTGAAACACAAAATTCCTTGTTTGGGTTTACGAAAGAGGGTCAATATTTCTGGTGTTGAAAAAAATGTTATCGTAATTTACACTAATGCTGTTCTATTTATGTGAACAAAGAGATAATTTGTTAGATATTTTGATTATTTAGTCATGCAATTTGGAAGCTTTCTTCATTTAGAATATCTTACGATTCGTCATTAAACCTGGAGCCACACTATATATTTAATTATATATAACAACATTTAGTACACCCAGAAATACACTTCACCAAAAAAGGAACTTCAATTGAGGCGTTGCTATATTTGGAAATTGGCAACTAATATTACAAATTAAATTGAGTTTTGAGATACTTAGTATAGCTTCAATCACTAGGATACAGAGAATAGTGTACGTCATAAAGATTCTGTAAAAACGCAATGAACCCCATTTCGAGAAATATTTGCCACTGACGCTCTCATGTAGCTTAGAAATTGAAAACTTGACAATTCTTAACCACCAGTCTTTTCATTGATCAAATTGAAAAGGATTTTAATTCAAAATTGTTGCTTTGGTTCTAGACAATAACTCCTGTTTAAGCATTTCGTGGTAAATGTTGTTTAACACAAGATTTGGACACAACAATGTACTATCTTGACCATGTTAATATAGCTCACTATGTGGTATAGGTTTTGGTCATTGTTAAAGGCCGTACGATGTTCTTTAGTTAACTTCTGTATTATTTGGTCTCTGGGAGAGTCTTCTCATTTGAATTTATACCACATCTCCTTATTTTTATTTTTGGCACTTTAGTTTTAATGTGACCTGTATTTTCTCTTCTCTATTCTTTATTTGTCGGTCCATTTTTCTCCATTCTATACTTTTTCCCCCTTATTCTCTATTCTATAAAACCCCATCCACACCCTTCTGAATCCTACCACAAGTGCACCGACGATATTTGACAAGGTTTACTACAATAAACATGCATATTGGGCACTCAGCAGTGAAACATACCTTTACAAGTATAGAATAAAACTTAAAAGTTTACTGCAATAAACGGAGCCTCGTGTATCTTGGGCACCCAGCTGTGAAACAAAATTCATCTCCCATGCTTTTGAGACTACCTGTCTTTACAGGTAAAATATTTGTATATTAGATACAATTAACGGACGTGTAGCAAAACAATGTATCTGTAAGATTGATAAGATTAATCACATTCACATTTTCAAGAGTGGCCGCATAATAACAACATGAAACTATTAACAAATTATTAATGATTAAAAACAAAATTTAAATATTAATAGAGATAACTACATTTAAAAGATAAAAACTATTTTCCTTTTTTTGATTAATTCAATTTTGTTTTTAATTTATTTTGAAAGAAAATAATAATATCCGATACTTTTATAGCAGTCTCAGTGATTAGGTGATGATTTATGTCGTCTGCTACGGTCGAATACGAAGCTACGTTAGAATAACGTAGCTAACTATACCGGAGACTCAGATAATCCAATAAATCGATAGTGACCAATCTCTGTGTTATAGTAGTCTCAGATCCTGTTTATAAAATAAGGGAAGTACTAATTTACTTTATTTTCGATGTTTATACTACGAAGTTCAGTTCAGTTCAGTTTCAAACGAAACAAAGATATTAAAAATATTTTAAAAATCGATGTAGAGCGGTCCTGGTTACAAGTTAACTTAGTGTTGAGCAGACCAGTCAAAAGTTAACTTGGGAACAGGTCTGGTTTCGATCGGATTTGTCAAAGCAAAGTTAACTTATGTTAACTTTGTGGCAGGACTGGTTTCGAAGTTAACTTATGTTAACTTTAGGGGGCAGGACTGGTTTCGAAGTTAACCTATGTTAACTTATGACAGGACTGGTTCGAAGTTAACTTATATCAATAGCGGACCTGTTTCCAAGTTAACTTTTGGCAGACATAAAACAGTCCTAGGACCAAGTCCGCTTTTCAAGTTAACTAGATTATGGTCCTAGGACTGGTCAGAGCAGTCCTAAATCCGGTCACAGGTTAACTTTGACCAGTCCAAATGACTGGTTATCAAGTTAACTTGCTGTACAGGTTAGGACTGCACCCATCTGTAGACTTTTGATTTGAAAACAAATTGCATCAGATGAGCAATCAATGCAGTTGTGCTTTATTGTATTTGTATGTTTCTATATTATACAAAATAATTTAACAACTTTAATGGATAGAAATAATAAAATATTGGGTACGAGTTGGTAGAAATACGAGTTGGTAAATATTAGGTACGAGTTGACAAAGGTACGAGTTGACATGAATCCACAGCGACCTCGTGTGGAATATTGTGGAACTATTTCATTCTTAACTTGTAAAACTCCTTGATTTGTAAAACTTCTTGATTTGTAAAACTTCTTGATTACCTTAGCTGTATTTGGCAAAACTTTCAGGAATTTTGGTCCTCAATACTCTTCAACTTCGTACTTTTTGGCATTTTAACTTTTTGATTCGAGCGTCACTGATGAGTCTTTTGAAGACGAAACGCGCGTCTGGCGTAAATATAAAATTTGAATCCTGGTATCTATGATGAGGTTATTGATTTGTAACTTTTAGTTTTCTTCAGAAACGGAACTTCTCATTGGCTGGCAGTCGTAACAATTGCACTGACACGATCTCCTAAAACGTGACTCAAACAAAGAAATTACATTTCACAAATTAAGAAATGTAGAAATTCATGTAACGATCGAAGAAAAACGTAAGCAAATTAAGAAATTTCATTTACAAATTAGAAGTTACATTCCTCAAATCAAGAAATGTAGAAATTCATGTAACGGATGGAAAAATACATGTGACAAATTAAGAAATTACATTTTACAAATTAAGAAATTGCATGTTACAAATTCAGAAATTGCATTTCACAAATTAAGAAATTTATAATTATGGCGGATATTTCCTTCCATAGGACAGCACGTTTGAATAAACTCATCATTGATACCAGGATTGAAATTTTGTATTTGCGCCAGACGCGCGTTTTGTCTACAATAGACTCATCAGTGACGCTCGAATAAAAAAGGTAAAAAGGCCAAATAAAGTACGAAGTTGAAGAGCATTGAGGATCAAATGTTCCTAAAAGAGGGCGAAAGATTCCAGAGGGACATTTAAAGTCATAGATCGAAAATAAACTGACAACGCCATGGCTAAAAAGAAAAATACAAACAGACAAATAATAGTACACAAGACACAACATAGAAAACTAAAGACTAAGCAACACGAACCCCACCTGATCCTGCTCCACATGTGGCACCCGTCGTGTTGCTCATGTTAATACAAACCGGCAAATAGTCTAATTCGGTAGGTCACATTCGTGAAAAGGAACGGGATTGTAGTTACGACATAAGGAACATATCCGATATCATCTGTAAAACGGATATTCCATAACGGTCAACCAACTGGTGATGGCGTCATTAAAAGTTTTGCCAAATACAGCTACGGTAATCTATTCCTGAGGTAGAAAATCATTAGTATTTCAAAATTCAAAGTTTTGTAAACAGTTAATTAATAATTATGACTATATAAATAATAATTTATATAAAATTGTATTTGCGCTAGACGCGCGTTTCGTCTACAAAAGATTCATCAGTGACGCTTGAATCAAAAAGGGTAAAACAAAGCCAAATAAAGTACGAAGTTGAAGAGCATTGAGGATCAAAATTCCTAAAAATGTTGGCCAAATACAGCTAAGGTAATATATTCCTAAGGTAGAAAAGCCTTAGTATTTCAAAATTCAAAGTTTTGTAAACAGTTTATATATAATTATGACCATATAAATGATAATTCATTTAAACATAGTAGTGATAACTACTGGGCTGGTGATACTTGAGATATTTTCTAATCGTTAAAATTTATTACGAATGTAAACATTTTTTCTGAAAATAATTTACTACACCCCAAGGTTTCTCTCCTTGTTAAAAAATCTATAATTGTTCTCTTTTAATGGTTATCCTTACGTTTCATTTTGTTTAATGATCAACGCTATACATATAAAATGTTTCACTCAAATTTTACAACGGAATAACCACTCACTCCTCGACATACTAAAATGGCACAATTATCGGAAGCGAATTCTCGATACATCGATACTACAGATCATTTAAATTAGCTAGTGGTTCCTGGTCTCTATTTATACTTACAAAGACGAAAATAAGATATGGAATGGCTTTTTCCCCTTATCATAATTTTGACATATAGAAAAAATATAAAATCAAAACTATTTTTAAATGTAGATAATTTGACAATGATGATACTAAATGGTTATTTATGACATAGTTCTATTTTAGTAACTTCGTCATTGGAAATTTAAAACATTACAAGTCATTTTATTGGTTTATGCGTTTCAAAATCCCCGTTTATTAAATATATATGTTGGTAGACTGTATAATTTTTTTCACGACGTTCACACTATGTACAAAAATAAAACAATTAAAAGAGAAGAACTATTACATGGAAGGTTGAAGGCTGAATCAGTTTTAATATTGATGAGATTGCTAATTTCTTATCATATCATATGAAGAGGTATTTTGTGATAAAGACAAATATGAGGCCTGGACCTTTTTGTCGCAAATAAGTAGCATCTTTTGTTTTCATCTATTTTACTGTTGTCCACATAAGAAATCAGACAAAAAAAAAAAACCAAAGTAGTCATACCTGTCCTCTTCAAGTTACGAAAACGAAAGTAAGATAGTAATGGGTCCAAAGACCCAATTCATTAGTTTGACACGGGACAAAAAGATAAAATCAAAAACTTTTTTTTAACGATGATAATTTGTTCCTCCTTACGAATTGTGATACTAAGTAGTAATTTGAACAATTCTAAGTTGTCATTGTGCCATCGTGGAATTTTGAAAATTTCCAGTTCGTTTAATTAGTTTATGCGTTAAAAAGTTCCCGTTTAACAAATTTGTATTTATTTTGGTCGACTGTTTAAATCTTTTAAGACGTTCTGATTTTACTATATGTACATTGATGAAACAAGATGAGAGACAAACCGTAAAATGAAATATTGAAGGTTGAATCAGTTTCAATATTAATGAGATTACTTAGAGATTTTGGGAGAAACACACTGCCATTACTGAGTCGAAAAGTACCATTCATACAAAAACAGTTTGTAGCCGCCACAATTGTTTCTCTTAGAGAAATTGTCAATGAAGATTTCAGGTCATTGTCGAACCAAGGAATCAAGTGGAGCGATTATTGGCAAGAAAGGATACCGATATACACATGTATGAAAATTATAGTTTATATTTCAATAGAATTGCCGTTTTGTTGAACCTTCAGGAACCAAACATGCATGGCTAAGCAAGATTACTTGATCCGATGGGAAACATTAAAAAGATATTGGTTTGATTTCTTCTGAAGAATATCATTATACAAACGATATAAAATTCCTTGAAAGAATGAAGTATCAATTCTATCAATCATGTGGACGCAATACGGAGTGCATTATTTGTATATTTTCACATCATGTGCCTTGCACACTAAAACACATCAGTGTGCACGATTGATTGATGAATTTTCAAAGCGTACAAATGAATTTCTTATCATATCATATGAAGAGGTATTTTATGATACGGATGAAAATGAAGCTTGGAACATTTTGTCGCATAATAGTAACATCTTTTGCCTTTTACTTTTGTCCTCCTAAGAAATCAGACAAAACATTGAGACTTATCTCTTACCATGGGACGAAGAGGAAGAACCAGTTTGTAGAAGGATTTCTAGAAGGCTAATGAGAGTTCTTTCTAATAAGCGTTATAGGACAGAGAAGAAAAAAGAAAATCGTTTTGTCGACATTCTGAAGTTCTAGAATTCCATGTACATGCGGAAATATAACTGAGATGTCCATGTTAAATTTAACTGGTTTGACAATATTTCTATAATAATAATTGATTGTATTGCTCGTTTATTAAAAAAAACTAATTTTAGTTTATTCTAGCGCTAACTCCATAAGATTGTAAACACTAGTATTTCATTATTTTTCTTAAATTTAAATGTAAGGGGAATTGTACTAAATGGTCAGTATGTATATATATATGTCTTTGCCCATTTTCCAGAAATCTACTTTCACTTTCAATATTAAACACAGTATTTATATATATAATGAAAATTGGTTTGTCAATAGTTAAAGAGTGATATCGTATATTAAAACTTTATCTATTTTTCATTCACAAATTCAATGAACTATCGTAATTTTGAAAAATACAGTGAAGCAGTACAAAATCAAATAGTCGAAGTGTTAGCAGTATTGCCACAGCATATTGTTTTCTCATTCTGGAGACAGTTATATGATGATTGATTGATTCAAAAGACCAGACTACGATTGTGAACACTCAATAGTTCCTAAATTCCTTTATTATTCACCGGTCCATAAACATAACGCTTCCAATAATATAAACGATTTTCAATAATTGTAATTGCAGGTTTGTAGGTTTTGTTTAACCACTCACAGGTTAATGACCAAAGTAAGCAACCTATCCGCAATTAATGTTAATTTATGCACCGTTTTCAGAAATATATGTACCATGTCATTGAATTTCCGCTAGAGTGCGCTTCGCAGAAATTTATGCTCACTATTGTTGTTATACTTATTGATAAGAGTTTGTATATTTTGATGTTATTACCTTGTCAATAACATGTATTCAATGCATTTAAAACCAAAATTCGAACACAAATTATCAACTTTACTATTTTATCAACACTATTTTGTTACAAACCTCTGAAGATATACGGAGACGTAGACAGATCTGAAGTACTTCCTATTGATACTAATAATCTGTTTTTATATTACAGATTTCTCATTATAAATTCTACAAATACTGTAGCTATCGTTCAGTAAATTTGTCAAAGGTGACAAAAACGTGAGAATGAAGGAAACTTACAATACAATATTTGTAGATTTAAAACTTGAAATTTATACAGCTCTCCTTTTAAACAACTATAGTTATATAAGAGTCTCTATAGCTCATCAATATAAAACTATACATTCTTAGTAGGTTGTGGATATTTTTCTGTAATAGACAAAATAAAGAAGTATAAAATAAATTCTTTTAAAAATATCCATGGGGCCACAGAAAATGATATATACTACTGAAACAATTGTTTTCCACTTTTAGTACATAAAGATGTTTTAGATGAGTCAGAAAAATAATTAATTCCTTAATCAATCCAGATATTTTAGATCCGAAATAGGTAATTTTGACTGTATATGTCTGTTTATGAATAATACAATTGTACTACATTCTCTTTAAGGTTTTGTTTATTGCATTCAAACATTTGAGGTCTTGGTTGTACAAGAAGCTTATTCCAAAAAACACTGTCTCGCGCACACAAATTCATATTATAAAAATAGGATTATATATATATTTATCGTTTATTGCATTCAACGTTACATTTTATACGTACACGTATTGGATACAGTTATCTAGATATGGGATAAGTAAAGAAAAGGACTATTTGTTATTTGCTCATTGTTGAAGGCCGTACGGTGACCTATATATGTTAATGTCTGTGTCATTTGGTCTCTTGTGAGGAGTTGTTTCATTGGCAATCATACCACATCTTCTTTTTATATATCTGTTACAATTGATAAACAAACGTGAGTTATAAAATATTGATTAGACATACTGATTTTTATTTGCACTCAAAAGCATCAGATATGTATTTCAAACGAATACTGATTTTTAATGATGAATAGGGAGGAAACTTTAGAATCGATATACATCTTAGGTCTTACAAACAAATGAACCCTCCTCATTTAGACTCATTTCTCTATGAACAAAACAACCTTCATTTTTGTTTTGCTTACGAAAACCTGTTCACCGAAATTTCCTTTTGGCTGTTTGTAAGGTAGCTTCATCAACAACAGCTAATCTTTCTATCTTTTAAGTTTAACAAGAGATAACACCACTAACTCTTCGACATATATCTAATACCGCATTTTTGTCAAAAGCGAGTTTCTGATTTGCTCGTCACCACAGACCATGTACCCTCGGTATACGTACCTTCTCTCACCTACTACTCTATTTACAAATACGAAAATCAGAAATTTAAGGGATTAAAGACCCTATTCACTATAAGTTTCACACGGAAAATAATAGATAAAAGGGTAAAATAAAAAACTATTTCAAGTGTTGATAATATGCTCATATATAAGCATGATTTACGATAATGTTAATACTTATAGTTTTCTCCTTGTATCATTGGATATTTTAGATCGTTTCTAATTCATTTATTTGTTAATCGAATATTTGGTTATTTTTATGGAATATATATATAAATTTCAACACGTTCTAATTTCACTACTGTCAATATATATTTAAAAACAAAGATGATAGAAGAACGAAAGGTAACAAAATGAATTTGTTGCAATGTTAACTATGATTAGTGGATTTTTAATGAAATTATTTAGTTGAAGTACCATACGCTGCCTGTAGCCGTTACGATTGTTTCTCGAAGAGAGTATATAAATCGATAATAACGACTTCTAAGTCATTGTCAAAACAAAGAAACAATTGGAAAAATATTGACTGCAAGCGCTAATTCTAAATTGTAATTGGATTGTATTTCTCGCTTATCATGCTTATGTAGAAAACAAAATGTTTTTGTATATTCTAGCATTGTATCAGATTGTAGACACCAGTATTTGAGTGTTTTCAATTAAATCTTATTGGTCATGGAAATGTACTAAATGGTCAGAATGGGTTTTGGAAACAAATATTCTTCGTCCGTTTTCCGGAAAACTACTTTCATTTTCAATATCAAAAGTAGATATTACTTCGACATTGATAGGAGGCTCAATGTTATAGGGTGAACTGTGTTTCATGAGTGATATATAGTGCATATAATAATCATTTTATTTCCTTTCTTAAAGAACTACAGCAAATAACTTCATTTTCATAAATACGGTATAGCAAAACAAACACAAAGTTAAATATAAATCAATTGTTTTAAAAACAATTGTTAACGGCCTTTCCTCTGAAACATGATTGATTGATTGGTTGGTTGGTTAATTGATTGATTGATTGATTGATTGACTAATTAAACACGTGAGATAGGGTCTCTTGAAACAAGAAACAAATGAGATCTTGGACCCCGTATTAAACACATTGGACCGACACACGCATGCAATGATTGATTGAATGATTGATTGATTGGTTGGCAGGTTGGTTAAACACACAGGACCTAGCCTGTAGGAACATGTGAAAAGGAGTTAAGAGCGTAATGGCCGTGTTTATACACTTGAGACCTTGCATCTAGGAATATGCGAAAAGGGATTGAGAGCCTAGTGGCCATGTTTAAACACAAGAGACCTAGGCTTAATGAATACGCGAAAAGGATTGAGAGCCTAGTTCCCGTGTTTAAACACTTGGGACCTAGGCTTAAGGAATACGCGAAAAGGAATTGAGAACCTAGTTCCCGTGTTTAAACACTTGGGACCTAGGCTTAAGGAATACGCGAAAAGGAATTGAGAGCCTAATTCCGTGTGTAAACACTTGGGACCTAGGCTTAAGGAATACGCGAAAAGGAATTGAGAGCCTAGTTCCGTGTGTAAACACTTGGGACCTAGGCTTAAGGAATACGCGAAAAGGAATTGAGAGCCTAGTTCCCGTGTTTAAACACTTGGGACCTAGGCTTAAGGAATACGCGAAAAGGAATTGAGAGCCTAGTTCCCGTGTTTAAACACTTGGCACCTAAGTTTAAGGAATACGCGAAAAGGAATTGAGAGCCTAGTTCCCGTGTTCAAATACTTGGGACCTAGGTTCTAGGAACCGCGAAAACGGATCCTTTCAACATGTTTATTTTATTCAAATTATGACATTTGTAGGAACATGCAAGGATTTAAACACACTTACAAAAGTATCCTTGCATTTTCCTTTATAAATGTTCTCTTTTTATAAGGCTTCCCAGTACTTGTGTCTTATTTACTTATTGTGTGTTTTCAATGTTATAATTAAAGGACATCGGACCTGACCTGCATGGATCTTTTGTATTTAACCTACGTGCACATTTTAATTCTTTTCAAAAGGGAAAACCCATATTTTATTTTAGGTAGCACGCGCCGCACCGGATGGTTGGTGTGATTGTGACGTCACCAAGCTGATCGATATACACAGAAAGACTGTTTATTTAATTTCTTTGCAGAGAGAGACGTCGTCCTGACCACACCTATGTACAAAGAATGTGCAAACGGATTTCATTTTCTTTCATTTACAGGTCATTGATGTCGGATCATGCATGCTTTTACGTACACATATTTACGGGAACACAGATTTGATTTTAATGCATGTTTAGAAATTTGATTCTAGGATTTTACTTATATTTACGAACTTTGAAAAGGGATTTCTACGTTATTGATTTTAATTTCTCAATCCAGATTGGAACGTCAAGCGGACTGCACGTGATTTATACTGCTAACGGAAAATATATTTTCTCGATTTATTTTAAAGGTAAACTATTGCCTAATCGCTGACCACTGGTCGACTCATTCTTGCATGCACACAAAGATAATGCTGGTGTTATAGTATTTTAACAAAACGTTTATCGATTAATTTTCAGAAATACATGATTTGGAGCAGATTTTATTTTGCAGGAATAGATTTGTATTTCAAAAGAAGGATTAGCATTTTATAATAAAACAGAAATGTGATTCCAAAAAAGGGGGTCTAGAGGGAGTTGTGGGCCTTGGATGATTAGCAAAGATAAATTGCATGTACGCATCATGATAGCTGTAAAGTTTGAAACTATAATTAGTCAATTTGTTCATGTTTCCATTTCAATGGCATGGAACCCCACAAAAAATGACGCGTAACATTACAACAAGAACTCTCCAGCAAAATCATGTCGCGACTAACATTTTGATCACATTTTTAAAACTTTACCCTAACTTTTTCCGAGTAAAAGCAGCATGAAGTGAATGTCAAAATTTAGAACATTACCTTGACCTTTGACCTTGACCTCATTTTACAAGTTGGGACCCAAGGACCTCAAATAAAACGACTCTAGGTTGATACGCCTTACGGTTTATGAGTTCATATGTATATCACTTATATGAAATGCATTAGGGAAATAACTATCATAAGGAGTCTCCGGATAGCTTCGGTCCAAATGGTCACCCTAATCCTGAAGACATAACGAGCAATTTGGTAAAATAAATTTGTCGTAATCTTTTATGGTTGCGAAGGAGTAGTGGCCACAAGAAAAACAGTGTTTGGGAGATAACTCTTACAACGTTAAGTCTTCGGTTAAGCAGTGTTAGTTTCAAAAGCGTATAGACTGTACAATATCCTATTCCAAATATCTAAGCGACATCTTGCGAAACAAAAAAAACACAAAAAAAAAACAGCGAAAAGTGGAAAGACCTAATAAATTTTACCAATACTGAAATATAATGTTGTATTCTCAATAATTCAACAATAGTGCATGTTTGAAGATTTGGAAAAAGAAAGGATTTTCTAATAATAGAAAGTATATGCACTCGTTTTCATAGTAAAACTAAGCCTTTCAAGTATATAGAAGATATTCAAATTTTGTAAAATTTTAGGTATCATATGACTTTAACTCAGTATATATTTTGAAATCTACAAACCAACTTATTTTTACGAATATTGTTATAGTGTTGGTCCATTACAATTGAATTATTGGTGATTGAGTTTGAAATATTCGACACACTCAGGTATTTCTACGCTGGGTCGCGGTATTTGGCTCACTTTTAAGGAGTGAGATTGTTTTTGGTTCCATGTCAAAGTTTCTCAGATATCGTCTACCGAATAGTCGTATTGAACATTACGGATTTAGAAGTCTAGATTCTCCATGTATGGATTCATAGGGATGGTTCAGTAAAACTGTTATCTTTTAAACGATATTTGATATTGATCAAATCGATAAATACTTGAAACTTTCCCATTCTATTGTTGCCTATCTTATTGCTTTTTTTCTATTTGCTATTTCATTATAATATACAATATCAGTGTTATGACACTACTCTGTTAATTATGCAAGTGTTTATCTAGTTAGGTTTTAATTGATATTCAAACGGATGCCCTTCAGGAAACACGGAACGACAGCTCTTGTTTTTGCATCATAGTTACCATACGAAAGATTCAATAACACTTGATTTAACTTTTTATTTCAAAAGACCCTAAAACAAATATAACATAAACCTGTACTTAATTGTAATTAATTAATTTTTCGAAGATGTCTATGCACTTGTTTAGTCGTTATTTTAAAACAATGCAATGCTTTATGTGTTAGTGCTTAACAATGCATTTTGTGTTAGTGCGTAAAATGCTCTTTCTGTTAGTGCGTAACAATGCTTTTTGTAGAGAGTTGTCTCATTGGCATGCATACCACATCGTCTCATTTTTATATTTATTATGATGGTGCGTTTGTGTATTGAAGAATTAAAAATATGTATGTCAATGTGGATATACATGCATTTTAATGAGACAGCAGCCCAAAGACAATTAAAACAAAAGATATATACTAAAATTATCATATACTGTTCCCTCGTCCGTCGGTTTAAAACTACTTTTTTCGAAGCAATATCGCATTGTGTATGTGGCAGAGACATAAAGGATGGGAGCTGAGTCGTCAAATATGCCCAGAAGCTATTTTTTAAGATCCTTTTGGTTATATAGCTCTTCAACTGTTTAAGTACTTATACATCCTTGACTTTCAAATATTCGACTTTGAGCGTTCCTGATGAAGGTAAATCCAGAAAAGCGCTTTGGACGCATGCAATTTATAACGTGTTCTTTTAAATTTTTACAGCACTGGGTCGATACCTTTGCTACTTTTAGTCCCCGAGGGTATC
Source organism: Mytilus coruscus (assembly GCA_017311375.1). Classification (NCBI taxonomy): domain Eukaryota; kingdom Metazoa; phylum Mollusca; class Bivalvia; order Mytilida; family Mytilidae; genus Mytilus; species Mytilus coruscus. The sequence continues at coordinate 40,921,459 of CM029598.1, forward strand.
ATTAGCTCAGAAATCAGTACTTCGGTACTGACATGGTTTATTACAAACCTTTCTAAAATTATTCGTTAATAAATTTAGAAATTATAAGACACTAAGGTTTCAACTCACTCAGGAAAAGTTTACTATAGATGGATTTTGCTCTTGTTTTAAGATCCTACTTATACATCCTTGGCTTTCAAATACTCGACTTTGAGCGTTCCTGATGAAGGTAAATCCAGAAAAGCGCTTCGGTCGCATGAAATTTATAACGTGATATTTTCATTTTTACAGTACTGGGTCGATACCTCTGCTGGTGGACTATTAGTTCGAGAGTATTATCAGCTCAGTAGTCAGTACTTAGGTACTGACATGATTAATTACAAACCTTTCAAAATTGTCCATTAATAATTTTTAAATTATTAGAAACTAAGGTTTCGACTCGCTCAGACAAAGTTGACCTAAGTTGGAATTGGCTATCATTTAAGGTCCTTTTGGTCCTATAGCTCTCCAACTGTTTTGGTTCGTATACATTCTTGTCTTTCGAATATTCGGCTTTTGACCTTTAAGATGAAGGTAAATCTAGAAAAGCGCTTCAGACGCATAAAATTTATAAAGTGTTGTTTTCATTTTTAAGTATGAATAATATTTTCATTACCAACAAATACCTACCCACTTTATTGAACTATTGTCGAGATTTCATGTAACAATAACAGTTATTTTCCTAATGAGTCCATATTTTTATACCTTATATCTAAATCAAATAAACAATCGATGGTTTTATAGTTGTAATCGATTTATTTCTTGGGACTTTATAAAACTAATACACACGCAATTTCAGTAAACTGTTCAAATTTTCATACGGCAACGCACATCTTCCTTTTGAACAAAGCCGACAAAACAAATTTGCAAAAATTAGATCAATTTTCCTTTCAAATAAATAAACTGTTACAAACAAAAACAGAATATCCAAACTTGCGGAGTTTTATTTTACTCTCAACGCTAACTATACAATATATAACTTTTACTCGGCTAGAAACTCTGTACAATACCCTTTACAATAGGAATATATATAAAGAATATTACATGTAGCAATATTTTCATACTATTAATGAAGTGGAGTCAAAGCCTTATAGGATTGTCAATATACTTTATTTTACCACCTTGCACTTTGAATACTTGATTGTGGTTTTTACGACAGTTAGTTAATTTTCTGACCAGATCAGTTCGGTTTGATAATAAAAAAGGAATTGGTTCAACATTTTGAATAAACTACAATATATATGGAGCAACACTGACAGTCAAGTCAAAGTACATTTAGAATTTATTTCTTTGGTGCAAAGCTCTGATTTCTTGTCCTAATGAGGCCACACTTAAGGTCCTTCTTAGTTTGTCCACCTCTTCAACGTTTATGTATTTTTCAAGTATATTGGCATCGAGAATCACTTAAGAGATTTTATTGTCGAATACGAAGCAACGAAAATGAAAAAACGTATATTATCATTAATGTCATTACGGATAATAATAACCTCAGTCAACCAGCAACGGTATCTACCCAATGCTAGTAAATGAAAAAAAAAAAAAAAAAAACACCTTATAAATTGGGTGGGTCCCAAGCGTCGTTCAGGAGTAACCTTCATCAGGAACTTTGTTATGCACACTGCATGATATCGAAAGAAGGCAAAACTTCATAACATCATGGCAAAACTGACTCCACGTGTTCATGATGTTCACTAGGCTAGAAAAAAACTAAGCTCTCGAACTTGTAAGAAGTAACAAAACAATTTGGTTAACTAGTGGGTTTCCATTGAAAACTATAAAAGTTTTTCGAAAATGTAGATTTTTTGTTATTTTCACTGCAAAAAATAAAAAAAAGTCATTCCCATATTAAAAATAACGTTTAAAATACCCGTTTTAAAAAATGTTTTCATCGTTAACATGGTAAATGTCCTTTCTTTTTAATGAAAATATAACCTGTTGTTAAAAATAGTATTTGCGAAAAACCTGTATACATTTTTAAAAATAGTCACAAGACAACACCTTTATTTGAGAAGGTATGTATTTGAATAAATTTAATCTTCCATATCTAAGTTTATTGAATGAAATGAATATTGTCGATTATTAAGATACTGGAGTATTTTGAAAGAAATTCTGAGCTATTAATCGAATATTTTCCGTTATACTAATTTTAATGATTATGTTCGGGAAACTGTTTACCATTGTTATTGTGCATGCATTGACAGCTTTAGACTTCAAACAGATTGTAAACTTCGACTACATGAACAGAAAGCAATAAATAATTCCAACGTTC